>CM049827.1:2487192-2517192 GCA_027422435.1 Schizopygopsis pylzovi | reverse complement strand
TTTGTTAATAATGATGATAATAATAATGTTTTAAGTTGTTTTATTTGATGTTATTTGATGTCTTGGTTCATGTGACAGGAATGTGAGTCTCTCATTGGTTTGGTGATTTGTTAATAATGATGATATAATAATAATGTTTTAAGTTGTTTTATTTGATGTCTTGTTTTGTGAATGTGAGTCTCTCATTGGTTTGGTTGATTTGTTAATAATGATGATAATAATAATGTTTTAAGTTGTTTTATTTGATGTCTTGTTTTGGTTCATGTGACAGGAATGTGAGTCTCTCATTGGTTTGTTGATTTTGTTAATAATGATGATAATAATAATGTTTTAAGTTGTTTTATTTGATGTCTTGTTCTGGTCCATGTGACAGGAATGTGAGTCTCTCATTGGTTTGTTGATTTTGTTAATAATGATGATAATAATAATGTTTTAAGTTGTTTTATTTGATGTCTTGTTTTGGTCCATGTGACAGGAATGTGAGTCTCTCATTGGTTTGTTGATTTGTTAATAATGATGATAATAATAATGTTTTAAGTTGTTTTATTTGATGTCTTGTTTCGGTCCATGTGACAGGAATGTGAGTCTCTCATTGGTTTGGTGATTTGTTAATAATGATGATAATAATAATGTTTTAAGTTGTTTTATTTGATGTCTTGTTTTGGTTCATGTGACAGGAATGTGAGTCTCTCATTGGTTTGGTGATTTGTTAATAATGATGATATAATAATGTTTTAAGTTGTTTTATTTGATGTCTTGTTTTGGTTCATGTGACAGGAATGTGAGTCTCTCATTGGTTTGGTGATTTGTTAATAATGATGATAATAATAATGTTTTAAGTTGTTTTATTTGATGTTATTTGATGTCTTGTTTTGTGAATGTGAGTCTCTCATTGGTTTGGTGCAGGTTGTTATAATGATGATATAATAATGTTTAAGTTGTTTTTGATGTCTTCAGTTTTGTGAATGTGAGTCACTCATTGGTTTGTTGATTTGTTAATAATGACTCGATAATCAAATGTTTAAGTTGTTTTATTTGATGTCTTGTTTTGGTTCATGTGACAGGAATGTCAGTCTCTCATTGGTGTATGTGATTGCTCAGCTTAATAATGATGTATAATAATCATGTTTTATAAAGTTGTTTTATTTGATGTTATTTGATGTCTGTTTGTGAATGTGAGTCTCTCATTGATATTGGTGATTTGTTAATAATGATGATATAATAATGTTTTAAGTTGTTTTAATTTGACAGTTCTTCGATGTCTTGAATCTTCTGCCATCCGGTGAGTCATCTCATTGAACCTTGTTGAACTTGTTAATGATGATAATATGACTGTTTTAAGTATGTTTCTATTTGATGTCTTGTTTGGTTCATATGACAGGATATGCTCTGAGTCACTCATCTGGTTTAATGATCTGGTTAATATCATGACATAATAATGTTTTACAGCTAGTTATTACTCAAAGATGGTTCAGTTTTGTGAATGTGAGTCTCATCATTGGTTTGTTCATTTATTAATAACGATGATATAACGCCACATGTCATTAAGTCAAATCTATTTGATGTTATTTGATGTCTTGTTAATGTGAATGTGAGTCTCTGCATTGGACAATGATTGACTTTGTTCAATACATGATGATGATAGATAATGTTTTAAGTTGTTTTATTTGAGGTTATTTGATGTCTTGTTAAAAGTGAATGTGAGTCTCTCATTAATTTGGTGATTTGTTAATAATGATGATAATAATAATGTATTCGTAAGTTGAATTTATTTGATGTTAAATTGATGTCTTTTTTGTCACATGTGAGTCTCAATTGGTTTGGTGATTTGTTAATAAATGATGACAATATATGTATATTTATACAGTATATTTGTATTTGATGTTATTGATGTCTTGTTATGAATGTGAGTCTCTCATATAAAATTGACTTATGTTCAATAATGATGATTAATAATAATGTATATATAAGTGTTTTATTGCATGTCAAATACTTAGTCCAGTGTTAACAGGAATTGTGAGTAACATCTAAGATGATGTTGGTGATATTGTTAAAAATGACTAATATACACTAAAATGTATTTAAATTATATTTATAATTGATAATTATAAATGTATGTCTTATAATTATGAATGTGAGATACATTCTAATTGGTAAATATATTCAGGTGTTGTGAAGCTCAGAGGACCTCGGGGGTGTTTATGAGAGGATATCTCAGACTACAGACTCGGTCACAGCAGGAAGAGTTTGGCCTGAGCTTCAGGAGTCATTCTCGGTGTATGTTTGCTTAATCTGTTGTATATAAGTTATTGTGTTAAATAGATATTGATTGACTTAAATGTATTTTCAGGGTTTTAAAAACGGTCTTCGTGTGAATCTTCTGCCATCAGGTGAGTCATCCCTGAACCTTTTGAACTTTAACATGTAATTGACTTTTTAATATATCTATATGAAAGGGTTTATCAGATATGCTCTGAACACTATCTGTAATGATCTGGTTATTCACACAAACAAACAGCTAGTTATTACTCAAAGAGGGATTCAGTGTGAATATTCATATTAATGTTCATATTAAACCTGTGTAAACGCCACATTCATTAATCAAATCTATTGATAATACTAATTATATCCTGCCTGGACAATGATACTTTGTTCAAACACGAGATGATAGAAAGTAATATTGAGGTTACAGGAAAAAAAACGTAATTATTAATTTTATTTTTGCCAGAAAAAATTTTTCGTAAGGAATTAATGAATAAATTGTCAATTTTTCACATTATAAAAAAGTTGTATTTGTATAAATATACAATATATGTATATTTATACAGTATATTTGTATTGTGTATAGTTGTATAAATAGCCTATATAAAAATTACACTTATTTCAAATATTATTAATAATAATTATATATAATTTATGCATTCAAATACTTAGTCAGTTTAACAGTTTGTATAACATTAAGATGATGTGGGATATTAAAAAAGGACTAATTACACTAAAAGGATTTAAATTATAATAAAAATAGATACATTCTAATTTTAAATATATTAACGTTTTTAAATTAATATTTGCTAATTTTAAATTTATTACAGAAATACTGTAGTAATAATAATAGGTATTATATATATATATATATATATCAGTAAATATATATATAATATATATATATTATTATACTTATAAATTATTTTTTATTTCAGCTTTAGATTTACTTATTAATTTTTAAATTTAATTTAAACTTTAAGTTAAAACATTTTCTATAAATGTTCCTTTATTTCAGTTATATATTTTATTCCAAGTATGCAATTATTTTGATTGATTTAGATTCAGTAAGGCATAATAACCCTGAAAATAATTGTCTTTTCTATTTATTTTAATTTTATTACAGCTACATAATTTAACAAATACTACACGTATGTGTTGAGTAATATATCATTGTCTTTTCCTGAATCCAGGGTTGATCAAGTGTTTGTTCACCTGTAGATGTGCTGAAGTCATGAGAGAAGCTCGTGAAGCTCAGACGAGCATCGGTAACACTCTTCTGCTGTAGATGATTATGATTATGATTATTACTCCCTCTGCTGCAGACTGATGGGATTTACCTGCAGCGACACATGTTTTTCTATGAACATGCTTCATCTTTAGACAGAAAAACACCAACTGACTGATATTAAAATTAAGCAAAATCATTTTTGTTTGCCATTGTTATGCTCTTATTTGAATTTTTACATTATGGTGGAACAGTCTGTGGTCATAAAATATTTATTTAGGCCTAAATATAATACTTTTTTGAATTGCTTATAAAATGTCCATCCATTTGATTTGTTATTATTCGTTTTTAAAAATAGTTTTTTTTTCTGTTTAGCTATTTGTGTGTCAAGTTAAAGTAAAAGAAAATGAGAAACGAAGTCTTGACAATTAGCCGAATGTTTTTTTATATTATTTTATTTCAAGTAACACATTTTTAAATGGTTTAGTATTAGTTTTAATTTTAGTTTTAGCTAAGTATAATAACCCTGCAAATAATCACATTTTTTTTCTTAATTAGTTTATTTTATTCGACACCTAGGGAGTATTTTGAATCACATATAAAATATCCATCCATTTGTATTACACACTTTGAACATAAACTAATAATCTGTAATGTCAGACATATGGAATTGAAACACACTTTCTATGAAGCCTGTATTTATAATACATTATAAGCATATTCTTACGGTATTATAATGAATGCATAATGCATTATTAAAAAAAAACATGTATCATCTCATAAATAAGTTTTAATGTATTATAATATTTACTTATGTGTGGTTATAACATTTTAAGAGTGTGATGATTTATAACACAATGAACATGTTGCATCCACCTAAACTACAATGGATTATATTTTGCGTAGTTATAATGTATTGTGTTATAAGTATATATGTTCATTTACTTCAAGCAGACGAAGACCACTTCTAAGTAGTAATAATAATAATAATATTTGTTCTCAAACAGTTTTCAGATGCCAGACAGTCCAGTTTCGATTGGCTTCTGGAGGACAGGATAGCAGACTGAGGAGATGGATTATTTCCCAGCATGCAACAGCAGGTACTGTCTCTATTATCACTGCACCCAGCATTCAATCTCAAAATGATTTACACAGAGAATCAATAACTGAAATATTCTCCAGCAGGACTGACTGAACACTGACGTTTGACTAATATTGCACTCAAATTGGATCAGAAGTGAAGCCAACGTTAGATCTTAAATATTGCATTAGAGAAAAAGTAGGACATGTATTCATATAGGATGAAAAAAACAGGGTAACTCAGAGTTCTGACTTTCTCGTTTGCAATTCTGGGTTAATATCTTGCAATTCAGGCTTTTTGTTTCAACACAGAATAAAAATGTAAAAAAGGCTAAATGCAGGTTTTTATTTCATGATTACGATTTTGTTACGCAAGTGCGAGTTTATATCTTGAAAAAGTCAGAGAAAAGTTTGAGATAAAAAGTTGCAAATACTTTTTTATTTATTAAACATTTTTTTTGTAGTTTCCATAGAAAATAGGACCTGCAAAAAGTGAATCGTTTCCATATTCAGTGTGATTTTACTGTTCAGACTGCGTACGACTTCATGCATGTACCAAAGATCATACTGCATTTCTATCTAAACACACACACACACACATACATAAATCAATAAATAAATATGCATTTAAAAAAACAAGATGTGTTCATGACATGGTTTCGACTTCGGATTTGGACCAAATCTGATTTAGGTGTGAATGTATATTAGAAGTCATGAGAGTAGCTCTGTGAGTGAGTGGTTATGATTGATTGTTTTAGCTGTAATAATGTTGCTGAGCACCTGCGGTTTAATTCATAATCTTCAGCAGCAGGCGTCAGAGTGGGCTTTGTCTGTCTGTCGCTGTGGCAACGGTCACGTCTGACTGCCGCGTGCGTCCACTGCCTGCTGGGAATCTTCACGCGCACTTTTGTGTTACGCACATTCAGATGAGCAGCAGTCAATCACAGGGGTTGCTGGGATACTGTGTCTCACAGGAAATTTTGTGTGTGTGTGTGAGAGACAGAGAGAGAGAGAGTGTGTGGTGTGTGTGTGTGTGTGTGTGTGTGTGTGTGTGTGGCATGTGTGTGTGTGGGAAGAGAGAGTGTGTGTGTGTGTGGAGGGGGTGTGTGTGTGTGTGTGTGTGTGTGTGTGTGTGTGTGTGTGTGTGTGTGTGTGTGTGTGTGTGTGACAGAGAGAGGGAGAGAGAGAGTGTGTGTGTGTGTGTGAGCTGTGTGTGTGTGTGCGTGTGTGTGTGTGTGACAGAGAGAGGGAGAGAGAGAGTGTGTGTGTGTGTGTGACAGAGAGGGGAGAGAGAGAGTGTGTGTGTGTGTGAGCTGTGTGTGTGTGAGCTGTGTGTGTGTCTGCGTGTGTGTGAGCGCGTGTGTGTGTGGGTCGTGTGTGTGTGTGTGAGCTGTGTGTGTGTCTGCGTGTGTGTGAGCGGTGTGTGTGTGTGTGGTGTGTGTGTGTGTGTGTGTGTGTGTGTGTGTGGTGTGTGTGTGTGTGTGTGTGTGTGTGTGTGGAGCGTGTGTGTGTGGTTGTGTGAAGTGTGTGTGTGTGTGTGTGTGTGTGAGTGTGTGTGTGTGTGTGTGTGTGTGTGTCTGCGTGTGTGTGTGTGTGTGAGCGTGTGTGTGTTGCTGTGTGTGTGTGGGTGAGTGCGTGTGTGTGTGTGTGTCTGGTAGCGTGTGTGTGTGTGTGCTGTGGGTGCTGTTGACAGTGGTGTGTGTGCGTATGTGTGTTGTCTAGTGTGTGTGTGTGGAGGCAGAATATGCATGGTTTATTTTCTGACTGATGTTATCAGTGATTCCAGCTCGTTTGTGTTTTAGAGTTCTTTATATCGCCTGTCTGAGTGATTGATTTAATTTAGTTGATCTAAAGTGAATTCTGAGCTCAAGTAAATGGTTTAACCAAGTGCATGCGGTGTTGAAAAAATACATAAATTATATAATATATTAATGAAGTTTTTTATTTCAACATTTCTTATTTTCATTTAGTAAACGTAATGTTCTAAAAAAACGAAAATTAAAACTGAAATTAAAATTAATGACAACTACTGTAAATAAATATATTTAATATAAACAAAACATTATGAAATTGAAAAAAAAATAGACAACTAAATTACCAAAAATGTAACTAAAATTAAAATGAAATCGTAAAAATAACCATAATAAAAATAAAGCTTTTAAAAAAATTAGTTGCCAGAACTGAAAATATTGATTTTGCATGTTTTATTTCTGCAGTTTGACCAGCAGGTGGATCTGTGGTGTCAGATTCGGATCTCAGTGTTTAATACAGCAGTACATTCATATCCATAAGATGCAGGAACAAAGATCAGATGCTGTGACAAACAACAGCATGCTGTTAAAGATGGCTTTTATTTGGCTCTATTCTCAGGTCTGTTGATGAAACAGTGATGTGGTGAGTGATTGACATCTTTATTTTGATGCTTTGAGGTTATTGCATCAAAAATACTGTTAACAAACCCCCACAAAATGCATCTATTAATGGCAGCAGATACAGAAGAAGAAATGGACTTGGACAGTTCATGAAATTTACTAGAACATAAAAAAAGTCATGCATTTTCATTAAACACAACTTTTTATACAGTATGTGCAGCATAATCTCCTAGCATAGGTTTGGGAAATAAACCAGAGTTCGATTACTGGAAGATTATCTATATATTCTAAAACCTATGTGATTTAGAGATCCAACATTTATGCTCTGACACAATGCAGTTAGGTTTTGTATTTAATCATTCAGTTTGAACTGTATGCGTGATTGATGTGTATATGGATGATATACAGTATGTGCTGGCAGCTTTATAAAACTCTCTGGCTGTGTGTCTGTGTCTGTTTATTAATTGATCAGTATGTGGTTACCCTGCAGCTAATGCTCCACACACATGATGAAAGTGTGTGTGTGTGGATGTGTGTGTGTGTGTGCGTGTGCGTGTGTGTGTGCGTGTGTATGTGTGTGTGCGCGTGCGTGCGTGTGCGTGCGTGCGCGTGTGTGCGTGTTTGCGCGTGTGTGTCTGTCTGTGTCTGTGTGTGTGTGTGTGTGTGCATGCATGCGTGCGCGTGCATGTGCGTGTCTGTGACTGTGTGTGTGCGTGTGTGCCTGTGTGTGTGTGTGCGTGTGCGTGCGTGCGTGCGCGTGTGTGCGTGTTTGCGCGTGCGTGTCTGTCTGTCTGTGTGTGTTTGTGTGTGTGCATGCGTGCGTGTGCGTGCATGTGCGTGTCTGTCTGTGTGTGTGTGTGTGTGCGTGCGTGCGTGTGCGTGTCTGTCTGTGACTGTGTGTGTGCGTGTGTGCCTGTGTGTGTGCGTGTGTGTGTGCGTGTGCGTGTGCGTGAACAGAATCACGGAGAACTTCTACACACTGACGCAGCATGACAGGTGAGTTTCTGAATCTCTTCATATGAATCCAGTCACTGCAGATTAATACAGAATTCTGATACAGTTTGTTCCATTCTAAACTGAAAGTAGAATACATTTCAAATTCAAATTCTGTATAGTTCCATAATAGTTTCAAAACTAGAGGTGGGCATAGATTAATTTTTTTAATCTAGATTAATTTTGGAATTAATCTAGATTAATCTAGATTAAAATGGCTCATTTGAATTCTGCCGAAGGCATTCACAATATGTGTGCTACCCAAATAATGACTAAAAGTAAGTAAGCCCAAAATGTCGTTTTTTGTTATTATATTGAAATGAAAGCCATCTTATTATGCACAGTGTTGCACAGATTACATTTCATGTAAATCATCCATGCTAACACACACGTCTTCTATTTTTATTTTTTAGACATTTCACTCTCTATAGATATATTTTTCAAAGACGGAGTTTCTAAGTTTCTCGCTCAAGTTCACATGAGACCTAAAGCGCATCCTGTTTGCTTAAAAGCGCAACGTTTCGTTGTTATTCTGAGTGCACACAAATAAACGTAGAGTCTTTACAGATTCGAAAGATGTATTAGGCTACTTTTATCTGTATGACCAAGAATGACGGAGATTTTAAGAGCAAGTGAACGCACCGGAGCCTGTCCTGCAGCAAACGCGCTTCCACACAAACACTTCAATAGCGCACATTTCTCTAGGTTAACATCATATTGAGCGGCCATGTAAAGTTGCTACTACATACATCTTTCAGATGAAAAGCCATATTTGAGGTTGATGAATGATAGGTGAGTGTCCTGCCCGATTGTATTACCACACAGACCAGCCGTTAACAATCTGTCCATCACGGACTGCGAGCCTCTAGTTCGAAGACTCGTTCTCGCCCCCTACAGTGCAATTCGGCTAGGTATACATCCGCGCTAAAATATCAGGGTGAAAGTCATCATAGCTTGCGTAGTATAGACCCAGCTCCCAACCCAATTTTGAGAATAGATTAACGGCGATATTTTTTTTATCGCCGATAAGAGTCTCACGTTAACGCAGCACGTTAACGCCGATAACGGCCCACCACTATTCAAAACATTTCAGTTGTTCTATTATTATTTCTGCATTCAGTTTTGCTGTGAGTTCATATTAATTTAGAGAAACAATAGTTATACATCATGGCATTAACTGAATGAACACATCAGTGAAAGGTGTTTGAGTGAATGATTCAGAGACTCACACATAGACAGTCGCTTGCTTCGTTACGGATTATGTTTGTGTTTTTGAACAAATCGTTTGAGTGAATGATTCAGTTACTCATTCATATAGACAGTGACTTTCATTCCTGAACGAATCAGTGTTTTTGAATGAATTGCTTGTGTGGAAGATTCAGTGACTCGTAGACGGATTCATGCTTCCTTCTTAAATGAGTCATTTGCGTGAATGATTCAATGATCCACTCAAATAGACAGTCACGAATGAATCATTGTTTTTGAACAAATCCTTTGAGTGAATGATTCAGTTACTCATTCATATAGACAGTGACTTTCATTCCTGAATGAATCAGTGTTTTTGAATGAATAATTTGCAGGAATGATTCAGTGACACTTATAGAAATAGCTTGTTTCATTCTTGAATAAATCCGAGTCATTTGCGTGAATGATTTATGATTCAGTCATATAAGACAGTCGCTTGTTTCTTTCCTGAATGAATCAGTGTTTTTGAATGAATTGCTTGTGTGGAAGATTCAGTGACTCGTAGACGGATTCATGCTTCCTTCTTGAATTAATCATTTGCGTGAATGATTCAATGATCCACTCAAATAGACAGTCACGAATGAATCATTGTTTTTGAACAAATCCTTTGTGTGAATGATTTATTGACTCTCGCTTGTTATATTCCTGAATGAATCAATATCCCTCCTTTAATGAACATTTCTGAATGGCTACACAAAATAAATCACGTTTTGAATTGATCATTAAAACGGCACATTTGAACTGAATCACGGATATGAATCAAGCTCCGAAGTTTAAAGACGAATACTTACTTTGCTGCGTCTCTAAACTTACACGAGTCATGAAATAATCAAGTCTTAGGAAACCCAACGGCCAAATAAACATGATCTAATTCACTTTATATTTCCAGGAAGATGATCATGATGACCAGAATACCTCGCGTTAGTGCAGTTTCTCTCCGGATGTCTCTTACTAAAACAGAAACTAGTTATAATAAAACCACATTCATTTGTGCTGATGGCTTTCTCTTGATTTTAGCAGAACCATTGAAATGTCTGTCCAAGGAAAGAGCTTCTCTCCTTTAGCATTCACGAATAAAAGAAGGAAAGAAGCACATTGTCTGTTTACATAGTTTTATTAAATCATAAAGGTAAAGCTAAAGGATGAGTTTGGCAGATTTTGGCTCGTGCAATGCTAGATTAATAAGCTATTAATTCTTTAGACTCGGATCTTTTCATTGAAATGGTTGAATGTGAACGAATCAAACTAAATCTGCTTCTCGAGTCCTGAACCGAGAACGTCTCTTTAGATCACGTCTGATTCGATAAACGAGTTACTAAAGAGCTTTCCAGATGATTCATAAATCTATGTTTATGAAATGATTGTGTACAGTAACACGTGTGGGTTCTAATTAAACGTGTAAAACATTTTCAGCCTGAATCATGTTTTAAAATAACTGATTCACGGAAATCATTCCTCGTTAGTAGAACTGACAGATTTTTTTAATTATTAACTTAAGTTTTTTTTAATAATCAAACAAGGCACAATACATCAGTTTTGGTTTTACAATAATTTGTGCAGATTTGCTTGATATTCATTGCATGCACAAATGTAATTAATATATTGTAGATTGTAATCAAACTAAGCAAGCCATATGTTTAATGTGTACTCAGGCATATGAATACTTCATAAGACGCTTCGTTTATGTTTATGAAGGAAAAGACATTGTTTGGAACACAATGAGCGATGTTCAGCATTGAGGATGATACAAGCTCTTCCTGTTTGATTGTGTGGACAGGAAGGAAGTCACCGGGTTACTCCAGAACGCTGGTCCGTGATTGGTCAGAGGAGGATGAAATGACCATGGTAAACTGCATAGCAACATGCTTAGAACCTCTCAGAATACCCTGGCAACCACTTATAACATTCTCAGGCTGTAGCTTGGGTTATGAATTAGAAAACACTTCATATAAGTCATTCAAATGATACTTTTACTCCTGAAGAAAAAAATATTAGATGCCATGGACCCTCAAATACGATCGTCCTTGAGCGAGGAACCCCTTTCTAAAGTTTAAAAGGCAGTTATATAGTTTCATGTATAAAGACCCATTTATACTGGGGAAAAATTAATATTATGAATATTCATATTATTTTGAAAATATGTAATTTATATTTCATTACATTTTTGTTCAATTCTCTATAGTACTGTACTGTTACAGGTGTATTATATAAATGTACTTTTTACAATTTATGTAAATTTATTTTTAGTTGTTCACATTTTAATTATTAATTTAATAATTTGCACTGTTTTCTGTAAACTTAAATAGTTAAATTCTAAGAATTTATATATGTATTTATATAATAAAAATGTAAAATGCAATATAAATATATATATATTATAGTGCTGTCAAACACGATGAATAGCATCCAAAATACGTTTTTGTTTATTTATGTATGTGTACTGCAGCTGCAAGGGAAGCTCAGCTTCCCCTATAATTGTCAAAAAATGAATGGTCAAATATATGTACTATTATGTTAACATTTTATTGACTAAAAATGCGTTAAACACGTTCATCTCGAACGAAAACAATTTCGTTCAGAATCAGCTACTTAGGTCGGCTGACTCGATTTCCTTCTCATTCATTCCCGTAGCGTACAGTGCATTACTCTGTTGAAGCCCAGCGTCCATTGACTTCAATGGGGCTGCTTTAAACAGTTTTTTTCAGTGCTTAGAAACAAGACGGTCATTGGATAATGCTGCGATTATGTCCCGCCCACGGACGCTCAGCGTCTCTGGGATGAATGGAGGAGTGGGCTGGCCCGGACTCCGAGCGTCTGCGTGATGATTGGAGGGTCTGTCATCTCTTTTTAATCCACTTTTATGTCCTAAAACGCTCGTTTTTTGGGGTCGACAGCTTATGAAAACGTATTTATTCTTTTTTTTTTAGCTTGTTTGCTATACACATTGTCACATATCAGCTTTTAGACAATTTTTTTTTTTTTTTGTTATAAATAAATGACAAGGAGGCGGCAGCTTCTCGCAATGCAAAGAGACGGTTGGTGTGGGCGTGGGCGTGGTCTTCAGATTATGACGCGTATCACTCTGTGTCTCCATTTCCAACTCAGTCCCATCGCGGATTTTGCATGTGTAGTCGAAAGACAAACTGCTGCAACCTTCATCGTATATTTCACACAATTTCACACCACATTCATTGTTTCAGTTTAACATAATTCCCACATTTCCTCCCGTTGAGTTAAATATATATATATATATTAGATCGTTTGTTCATTAATTCATATAGTCTGACTCTGAACTAGCCAGCTAGCAAACTGCACAGCAGGTGTAGAAAGGAGCTTCTCCTGTTTAAAGCGGCTCAAGTCCTACACCCGTAACACAATGGGCCAAGGCCGTTTAAGCAGCCTAGCTCTGCTGGCCATTGAGAGGACACTGGTCAAGTCACTGGAAAAGACGCCTAGTTGGTATGACAGGGTTACAGAGCATTTTCTTGAAAAGGAACGTAGGGCAGAATTTACATATAAATAAATGGACAATTTTTATGATTTAGGCCGAAAATGAGCTTCCCCTCTTTAAAAGATCAGCAGCCGCCATTTGAATTGATCATTAAAACGGCACATTTGAACTGAATCACGGATATGAATCAAGCTCCGAAGTGTAAAGACGAATACTTACTTTGCTGCGTCTCTAAACTTACACGAGTCATGAAATAATCAAGTCTTAGGAAACCCAACGGCCAAATAAACATGATCTGATTCACTTTATTTTCCAGGAAGATGATCATGATGACCAGAATACCTCGCGTTAGTGCAGTTTCTCTCCAGATGTCTCTTACTAAAACAGAAACTATTTATAATAAAACCACATTCATTTGTGCTGATGGCTTTCTCTTGATTTTAGCAGAACCATTGAAATGTCTGTCCAAGGAAAGAGCTTCTCTCCTTTAGCATTCACGAATAAAAGAAGGAAAGAAGCACATTGTCTGTTTACATAGTTTTATTAAATCATAAAGGTAAAGCTAAAGGATGAGTTTGACAGGTTTTGGCTCGTGCAATGCTAGATTAATAAGCAATTAATTCTTTAGACTCGGATCTTTTCATTGAAATGGTTGAATGTGAACGAATCAAATTAAATCTGCTTCTCGAGTCCTGAACCGAGAACGTCTCTTTAGATCACGTCTGATTCGATAAACGAGTTACTAAAGAGCTTTTCAGATGAATCATAAATCTATGTTTATGAAATGATTGTGTACAGTAACACGTGTGGGTTCTAATTAAACGTGTAAAACATTTTCAGCCTGAATCATGTTTTAAAATAACTGATTCACGGAAATCATTCCTCGTTTGTTAGAACTGACAGATTTTTTACATGATTAAGTTAAGTTTTTTTAATAATCAAACAAGGCACAATAAATCAGTTTTGGTTTTACAATAATTTGTGCAGATTTGCTTGATATTCATTGCATGCACAAATGTAATTAATATATTGTTGATTGTAATCAAACTAAGCAAGCCATATGTTTAATGTGTACTCAGGCATATGAATACTTCATAAGACGCTTTGTTTATGTTTAGGAAGGAAAAGACATTGTTTGGAACACAATGAGCGATGTTCAGCATTGAGGATGATACAAGCTCTTCCTGTTTGATTGTGTGGACAGGAAGGAAGTCACCGGGTTACTCCAGAACGCTGGTCCGTGATTGGTCAGAGGAGGATGTGAGCGAGGGGCTCTGTGATGAAGGGTCTGAAGCTCTGCTGGACACAACATCGACGGGGCCGAACTCATCAGCTTAAACACACACAAACCTGTTTCAGACAATGTCCTTCATGCTTTATATGAGTTCTGGAGATCACATGTAATGTTTTATTAGTTATTTACAATTATTATTACGTGAAATGACCATGGTAAACTGCATAGCAACATGCTTAGAACCTCTCAGAATACCCTAGCAACCACTTATAACATTCTCAGGCTGTAGCTTGGGTTATGAATTAGAAAAACTTAATATAAGTCATTCAAATGATACTTTTACTCCTGAAGAAAAAAATATTAGATGCCATGGACCCTCAAATACGATCATCCTTAAGCGAAGAACCCCTTTCTAAAGTTTAAAAGGCAGCTATATAGTTTAATGTATAAAGACTAGAGGTGGGCATAGATTATTTTTTTTAATCTAGATTAATTTTGGAATTAATCTAGATTAATCTAGATTAAAATGGCTCATTTGAATTCTGCCGAAGGCATTCAGAATATGTGTGCTACCCAAATAATGACTAAAAGTAAGTCTTTGAGAACGGGTTTCTCAAGCCAGGTGGCGCATTAGACCAGGGGCTCATCTCCTGTTTCCAAAATGCATCACAAACTTTAATCTCTTCCCGTCCCAATCCCACGAAAAAACTGGAGGAAAATCCCGTTCCACTCCCGGAAGAATGACTCCCATTCCCTCCCACTCCCGTGTTGTTGTTTTTTTTTTTTGCCGATAAATGTCAATTACAGTATGTCAGTATTACCAAAATGTCGTTTTTTGTTATTATATTGAACTGAAAGCCATCTTATGCACAGTGTTGCACAGATTAAATTTCATGTAAATCATCCATGCTAACACACACGTCTTCTATATTTTTTTTTTTTGACATTTCACTCTCTATAGATATATTTTTCTATGTACTGTATTTTTAGATATATTCGAGTTTCTAAGTTTCTCGCTCAAGTTCACATGAGACCTAAAGCGCATCCTGTTTGCTTAAAAGCGCAACGTTTCGTTGTTATTCTGAGTGCACACAAATAAACGTAGAGTCTTTACAGATTCGAAAGATGTATTAGGCTACTTTTATCTGTATGACCAAAAATGACGGAGATTTTAAGAGCAAGTGAACGCACCGGAGCCTGTCCTGCAGCAAACGCGCTTCCACACAAACACTTCAATAGCGCACATTTCTCTAGGTTAACATCATATTGAGCGGCCATGTAAAGTTGCTACTACATACATCTTTCAGATGAAAAGCCATATTTGAGGTTGATGAATGATAGGCGAGCGTTTGGATGTCCTGCCCGTATTGTATTACCACATAGACCAGCCGTTAACAATCTGTCCATCACGGACTGCGAGCCTCTAGTTCGAAGACTCGTTCTCGCCCCCTACAGTGCAATTCGGCTAGGTATACATCCGCGCTAAAATATCAGGGTGAAAGTCATCATAGCTTGCGTAGTATAGACCCAGCTCCCAACCCAACTTTGAGAATAGATTAATGGCGATATTTTTTTTATCGCCGATAAGAGTCTCACGTTAACGCAGCACGTTAACGCCGATAACGGCCCACCACTAATAAAGACCCATTTATACTGGGGAAAAATTAATATTATGAATATTCATATTATTTAGAAAATATGTAATTTATATTACATTATTAAATTTTTGTTCAATTCTCTATAGTACTGTACTGTTAAGGTGTATTATGTAAATGTTTTTTTTTTTATTTATGCAAATACATTTTTTTGTTATTCACATTTTAAATATTTATTTTTTTTTAAACTTAAATAGTTAAATTCTAATAATTTATATATGTATTTATATAATAAAAATGTAAAATGCAATATAAATATATATATATTATAGTGCTGTCAAACACGATGAATCGCATCCAAAATACGTTTTTGTTTACTTTTGTATGTGTACTGTGTATATTTATTATGTGTATGTGTGTGTGTGTGTATATATATACACACACACACACATGCATGTATATATTTCCGAGAAAAAATATTTGTATATATTAAAAATAATTATTTATAACATTTGAATTATATAAATATATAGACATGTAAATACATGTCAATATTTTCAAAATATATACTGTAAATATATGCTGTATGTGTTACATACTCATATATTCTGCAAACAAAAACTTTTATTTTGGATGCGATTCATCGCGTTTAAACATTTGACAGCACTAATATATATATATATATATATATATATGTATGTATAATTAAAATACTAATGAATTGACTTAGTAAAATGTATTCTCTAAAAAGAGTGCTTCAAACTGGCTGAAACGGCCTTTGTTTTCCTCTGTAGGGAGTTGATTGATTGGTTGATTAGATTGATTAGTTGAGTTTAACACCTGTGGTTGATGAAGCCTGCAGTCGGAGCCAATCAGATGCGTTTGTTAGTCTCGCGGTTGTCCGATGGGGAACTCAGGAGGAGCTCTAGCTCTGCGTTCATGAGTTTAGAGCTGCTGCTGCTGATGATGATTCGAGAGTCGGACTGTATATTGATCACACAAGCATCCCGGACAGCGTCTCTTCACTGCAAACGACAGACAGGTGCTGTCTATGAGAGACACAACTCTATATGATGTGCAGGATGAAGAAATGAGAACAGCGGTAATCAGCTTTCATTCGTATGATGATCACCTTTAACAAAGCTATATATGTTATAAGCCATTCATAGCTTATTTATTTATTCAAAATTATAAACCGCTGCGCTCTGAAAACGTGTTTTGAGCACAATATTGACTCGACCAATGGCGTGTTTTGGGGGCGTGGCTATGTGTTTGTTAACCAATGAAGCGTCCGGAAAGCTGTTTGTTCAAGATTGTCATTCTTACAGGTCGATTATCATTGGTTCTTATTTGCTCTCATTGGGCTCTTGCTGAGTGCTCATTTTGGACTCTTGAGACGGGACAAACAACGCTTTATAGAACCTCTGAATCAACTGAAGCCATGCCAGGGTTACGATAGTTAGCTAAGCTTGTAAAACCATACATAAATCATACTTGAAATATAATAAACTTTAACTTAAATTACATTAGTACAAAAAACTTCAGTGATTTCAGCTAGTTGTCAAGGCAATGTTTCTCATTTATTTATTTTGACTTGATAAAATAACTGAATATAAAACTGAAATGACTAATAAAAACCCTATAGACTTGAGCAAAACCCCAGCAGTTTAGTGTAAAGAGTGAGTTGCTAAAGTTCTGTTCATGGCAACAGCAGAAGAACGTTCCTCTGCTCACAGTGTTTGTCATTTGTTTTTTTGGTAACTTGTGATATATTTGGCTGTGTGATTTACATCAGCTTGTTTTCTCTGTCCTGTAGAGTCGGTGGGTCTCCGGGGTCGAGTCCTGAGGAAGATCAAGGATCTGAGGTCTTCACTGATGAGTTCCTCTGTCCGATCACCAGAGATCTCATGAAGAACCCCGTCATCACCTCAGGTCAGTGCAGGACACGGATCCAAATTAGCTTGTCCTGATTAATCTAGATGTAAATATCTCAATTTGTCATTCCTGTCCAGCGTTACCAGATTCCTGTTTTTCCCGCACAACTGGACTATATACATTTTTTTGAGGGAAAAATTGCAGGATTAATTTTTTTGGCAACTTTTATAATTTACCTAGGCTATCAAAATTGTATAGATAGCAATGTCAGTATCATTGCCAAAAGTATTGGCACCCCTTCTAATGAAAGGTTTGACTACTTTAGTAATTTCCATGAGTACAAATCTTAATGTTTAAGCATATAATGATATTCTAGGGAATCTAATTTTATAGAAACAGTTTGGACTCTTTTCTATTCTAACATGACAGTGTCTCTGTGTATAAGACAAGAATCAAAGAGAAATGATGATTCAGTCAGTGTGGAAGAACTTGACTGGTCTGCAGAAAGCAGCTGAACACCTCTGGTGTGACTTTAAATGAGCCACAAACTCATCACCAAACACTAATGACTTGTGCATTCATTATATGGACAGAAGTACTGGCACCCCTTCTTTAGAAGAGAATAGGGCACTTCCAAACTGTGACAACAAAGATGGAAACATAACTCATGTGCTTAAACATTGTATTTCCACCTCTGTTACACCAGTTTTGAAGTGTTTGAAAGGACTGAACCCATATGTACAAGTCATTGGTGTTTGGTGATGAGTTTAAGTTCTGTCACTAAACACAGTGATATTGATCTTCTTCTGCGGAGGCGGTTCTTATCCACACTATTACATCATAGAGTACACATTCCTCAAGCTGACGTTTTGGCAGACTGGCTTCAATACAAGCTGTTTTTAGACTAACGACAAAAGTTTGAGTTCTCAAACATACAGGCTGTTATATATTACAATAACCTCTTGATCTAAAGATCAAGGGACTTTTGATTCCTCAGTTCATGACCCTTTTAAAGATTCATGGAATCATAAATACTGATAAAGAACCTTTACTTTTAGTATTGTAGATAAAAAAAAGTCTTGTCTTCGTTGACAACATTAAATGTAATAACTGACGCTTTGATAATCGAAGTATCAGTAAGACATCAACAGATGCATTTTGCTTTGTTCATGTTGTTCTAGTTCACACAGCTGTCTGTATGACGTCTCAATAGTGTTGTTCAGCCGAGGGTCATCGGAGGCGTTCGGGTTCAACAGATGCTGCAGAAGTCAAGCTAATGTACCTTGATTTGAATAGAGCCCAGAAAGATTTCTACAAAGAGCTCATGGACAGAACATCGCTGAGCATTCTGGGAACAGCTTTTATCAGTTGATTCCACGTGGTTTTTAATCATAAAGCTAAAATATCAACACTCATGAGTGAAATATATAACACTACCAACATTGACTGATTTAGCTTCTCATGAGATTTTTGATTTTAAAGCTGCTTTAATGCTTCAGATTAATGCAGACAAATTAATTGTGCTACTTAGTTTTTTATTTTGGCTATAGTAAATAAACACATGGAAACTAGTTTATGGCTTTAATATTGTAAGAAATCAAACATAATATTAAAGTATGCTGGTGTACATATATTTGATTTTGACAGATTTAGTTTCTTTTTCTAATGGGACTTATTATCTGAAGTTGAAAACGTATTTTTAATGCATAAGTGATCATAATCCATGAGACACCAGGTGCAATTTGTTTTTTTTTATTAATAAAAACAACTGCATATGTATTTTTTTAATATCATCTTTTATTAAATGATGTTCTCCAGATTATAATTTATTTTAACTGTCTTGTCCAAATTACAACGCAAAACTTCATAGCGATGAATAATAATGAAGAAATACATTTTCCAGTGGAATTTTTTTATTTCCCATAAATGGACCAGAAATGAATTCATTTTTAATACAGAATGCAGTAACCGATCACAACTCATGAGGCACCAATTGCAGAAAAAAATTCTATATTTACACATTTCAAATATAATATCTGCCCATCTCAAACTTACGGCTTTTAATATTTGTCTCCACAAACTTGAGCATGCGCTCGCACCCCGATGACCTCCGTAGTTTCATATTTCTTTCAAAAGTAGCTGTGCAAAAATAACTATATAAAATATATTGCTTTGACAGATACCAAGCAGAAGGCGCCGTAAATAAATTAATCTAGACAGGAATAACAAGCAGGAAAGAACATCGTAGAGCAAATTCAGATGTACTGTACAAACATACAAACAGACCAGATACAAGTTTAATCACGGCAACCAAAAACACCATCACAGTAATATTTACAGTACATAGTGGATCTGATCTCAGGCAACATTAACCCCTTGTGCACAGGTCGATCCTCAGAGCCGTGTCTTAAAGAAAACAAGTCTGACCTTCAGAATATACATTTCATATGAAATCTTTTATACATATATAAACTATACATGGCGCTGTACTACTTTTCATGATCTTTAAAACTGAAATACATAAGTTTGAAACTGTATTATACTACAATATGGAAAATGTAGGATAAGTATGTGTCCAAACTTTTAGATTGTATTTTATATATCAATGCTTTGATATACATACAACTACCAATCAAAAGCTTGGTGTGGGGAAGATTTTTACAAATGTGGTCATTTTTTGAAATCTTAAAAATTAAAATGTGAATATATTGTAAAATGTAATTTATTCCTGTGAGCAAAGCTGTATTTTCAGTGTCACGTGATCTTCATAAATCAATCTAATATACTGATTTACTGCTCAAGAATCATTTCTGATTATTATCAATATTGAAAACGCTTGAAATATTGTTTTTGTTTGTTTTCAGGATCCTATGGTGAATAGAAAGCATTAGTTTGAAATAGTAAAGACATTTGTAATGCTGCAAAAGATTTGTCACTTTTGATCAGTTTAAAGCATCCTTTCTGAATAGTGTTAACTTCTTTAAAAATGTTGTGCACGGACAGTAGTGTGTGTGTGTGTGTGTGTGTGTAAGTGTGTTTTCTAGGGTTGTTGCATATGAACATCCTAAACATTCGACTCGATAAAAGATCTCTTTGGTTTCATTACCGCTGCATGAATGGTGGGGTTTTCTCGAGTTAAGCCGGGCTGTTTGCTCATGCTGTCCGTGAATGAATGTGCCATGGCCAGAACCGGTTTGAACTCTTTAGCATGCAGACTCCCGTTGTGCAGGCCGCACACGACGGGACCCTTGGGCGGCTCGTAGTAAGCTCCGGACGGTTTGCCGTACGCGATCTCACCCGTCAGACCTGCAGAAGCGGCGAGTCCTTCAGTGGAGTGACTCTGCCGACCTCGAGACGCCACTGGCGGCGGCGGCTGTTGAAATCGAGCCGTTTTGTCTATGATTCCCATGAACGGACGGGGTTTGAACTCCACAGAGCCGGTCTGGCTGATCTTAGGCTTGTCTGATATGGTTTTGATGCGCACGTCTGGGCCTGGCACTTTCCCGCTGTCTGATAAACTGCTGCTGGACGCCAGGCTGCTGGTGGAGCTGGAAACCCTCATGCTGGCGTCCTTTCTCAGCTCTTGACTTTGAGCTCCAGAAAGAACCGGCCCTTCTAGAGTTTTAGACGAGTGCATTTGGACGTCTGCATCGTCGTTTGTGGGCAGTAACGGGCTGATATCAATGCCCGGTCCGGCCTTTAGGATGCTGGATATATGTCGGCTAGGAATCGGGCTGGACGGAGCATATTGCGACTGGCTCTTTGTGTTGATTGGCCGTGTGGATCCCGCCTGTAAGGAGCCGAGATGCTGGGTGGTTTTGACGATCTGCGCCTGTTTGCTGGGCTGCAGGACGAGGCTCTTCTGGTGCTGATGTCGGAGGCTTTGCCTGTGAGGCGGAGAAACCGAGCGGCCGTTTGAAGTCCGGTTTAGCGAGTAGATGTTTTGAGACCAGGCCTCAGAGTCGTCGTCGTCCTCTTCCTCCTCGTCATCATCGGCGCGCTCCGGGTCGGCCGGCGGCTCGCTCAGGCTCTGCTGTTTGCTCTGGCTGCGCTGCATCTGTGTGCACTCGTCCTCCACGCGGGCCAGCAGGCGGCAGATCTCGCGGTTGTTGGGGCAGAGCTTCGTGGCCTCGTGCAGGTCGGCCAACGCTGCGGTGAACTGTCTGCGTTCAGATAGAGACGGAGAGAAAATCAGACAGGAACTGAACCAATCAATAGTTTTGTAAATTATTTTAATGTTATTTCTATATTAGCAACCATTAAATAAAATAATCTATAATTAATAATCAACATTAAATCACTTTATATATATATAAAATGCAATTGATAAAATGTTAAGTCTTTAAATGTATCATTAATAATTATAATTAACATAAAAAAAAATCTCTCACTCCATCTTATTGTATTATATATTTACACAACACACATAGAAATAAAACAATGTTTATTATTGTACTAATATTGTTTTTTCATAGATGCATTTTATTTAATTATATATACATAATTTGTTTAATTAAAACAAACTTCTCAGTTATAATTGTAATATATTAATCAACTCCATTTTAAAATTGAGTTTTTACAGATTAGAATCAATATTAAGCACTGTAAGAAAAACAATATATTTCAATTAGCTCTTCAATGCAATTCTGACTCGACCAGAACAGACATGCATCTACAGCACAGCAGTGAAGCGTTAAATACTAAGTAGACGGCTCACTAGGTTCAGAGTGAAGATGCATCATGGCCTCACCTGCTGCTGCGTTTGGCTCTGGCTCTGGCGTAATACGCCTCGTACGATTTGGGTTTGAGCTCCAAAGCCTTGGTTGCGAACTCCTCCGCCATGCCAAAGTCCTGTCAGAGAGAGTGAGGTGAACATCATCAGGTACCAAAACTCAGAAGAACCAAACTAAGAGATGCAATCTTCCACCGCAGCACGGCTGAATAGCTGCAAACTGGTCCAAATAAAGCTGATGTCATGAATGAACTCTTTGTGTCATCAATCAGAGGTGCAGACTGGGAATTGGCTCCGTATTGTGTCAAGAGACCTTTTGGACCCGGCTATTACTTCTGAATAGACCTTCAAATCAATTCAGGCCCTCGGAGTAATTTACATCTTGAGCACGAAAAACCCCAATCTGATCGATCCAGACCAGCAGAACCAGCACAGACTCCTGACATGAAGCGTAATGATAATTTGTCATTTTTCAAGAATTGATATAGTTGAGTTGTTGATTATTTAAATTAGGAATCAAATAACTGTTAGCATCAATATCACAAAAAGCATATGGGAAGAGTCCAATTTAAAAATATATATTTTTCATAGGAAATTATATAATTTTTTTACTAAACCTAAAATTATTAAACATCGTTTTTATTAAGTGAAATAAATCTGAAATCTTTAATTAGGGATCAATTAACTGTTAGCGTCAATATCACAAAAACATATTGGTGAAAGTCCAAATAACACATTTTATAAATACATTTTGTTTTGTATACATTTTCAGCCAGCACTGTTGTTTTTGACAAACTATGAAAAAAATGTAAATCATTTTAAATAAATGTGAAATAAAACAAACGTAAACAAATTAGAAATGCTGCCTTGGCAACAAACTGAAAAAAATCTAAAACTGAAATAATACTAAAAATAAATAGAAATAATAAAAACAACAACAAACGGCAATATTTTACAAAGAAATTACTACAAATGAAGCTAAAAAAGAAAAAAGCACAACATGTACAATTTGTATATTTCTAATTTAAAACATTAATAAATACTAAAATAACACTGCCTTGTATTTGAAACCTTTCCCATGTGGGTAGTACAATATTTTCTGATGACTGGTGTTTGAAAACCTCGATGTCAGCATTAAGTCTGAACATTATTTATGTCTAGCTGCTGATGAATTCATATGAAAAACCAGCAGACTGCACAGAGACATAAGTGAATGATGCAGGTGTCTTACGTTGGTTTTCCGGCGACAGCGGGAGAGATTGAGGTACAAAGACACACGCAGCTCTTTAAAGGCCTTGAGTTCATCACCGAATCCTTCTCTGGGAAACTTCCTCAAGGCGTACTGATACCGCTGAGCCGCTTCCTTCATCTTCCCCCTCTGAGAGAGAGAGAGAGGGAGAGAGAGAGAGAGAGAGAGAGAGAGAGAGGGAGAGAGAGAGGGAGAGAGAGAGGGAGAGAGAGTGAGAGAGAGAGAGAGAGACGGACACAGAGAGAGAGAGAGAGAGAGAGAGAGGAATGGAGAGAGAGTGAGAGTAGAGAGAGTGAGATATAGAGAGAGAGAGGGAGAGAGAGACGGACACAGAGAAAGAGTGAGAGAGAGAGAGATGGAGAGAGAGAGAGAGAGAGTGAGATAGAGAGTGTGAGAGTAGAGAGAGAGTGAGATTGAGAGTGTGAGAGTAGAGAGAGAGGGAGGGAGAGACAGAGAGGGAGAGACAGAGAGTGAGATAGAGAGAGTAGAGAGAGAGTGAGATTGAGAGTGTGAGAGTAGAGAGAGAGGGAGGGAGAGACAGAGAGGGAGAGACAGAGAGTGAGATAGAGAGAGAGGGAGAGTGAGAGAGAGTGAGATAGAGAGTGTGAGAGTAGAGAGAGAGTGAGATTGAGAGAGAGGGAGAGACAGAGAGGGAGATAGAGAGAGGGAGAGTGAGGGAGAGAGAGAGAGAGTGAGATAGAGAGAGTAGAGAGAGAGAGAGAGAGAGGGAGGGAGAGACAGAGAGGGAGAGACAGAGAGTGAGATAGAGAGAGAGGGAGAGTGAGAGAGAGTGAGATAGAGAGAGTGTGTGAGAGAGAGAGAGAGAGCGTTCATCAATCACACCGATCATCCTGATAACAATCACTCAATATCTCCTGGATTAAAGCGTGTGGAGATATTAATCTGACATATCAAAACTCATCTCTGGAATACTTGATTATTAATACTCACATTTCTCTCACTCCATCCACCCTCTATCTCTATATTCAATTCATTTAATTAGAATCAATATTTCTCTTGCTCCATCCACTCTCTTGGCTGGGTCTTGTGTGAGTAAATTATATTTATATAAAGTAATACATTAAATTACATTATAGTTTTTAAAAGTTATATATACACATATATATATATAGAATTGAGACATGTTGATTATAATTATGAATTATTAACACATGTAAAAGCATAATTATAAAATTATAAACAACATTTATCTAACTCTCTACCATTTTAAATGTCTTGTTTTCAATAAATTATGTATAATAATTATGTATTTTCTTGCATTGAATAAATTATATTGATATGTATAGTAATTAAATGTATATATATTTTAAATAATATGAATACAATTAAAATGTTTTATAAAATAATTATAATGAGCATTTGTTTCACTGTTGATCCATGTTTATTTGAATTGACTCATTAATATGAGTCAGAATGTATCTCTGGAAGACTCTTATGAATCTCCGTCTTGGGCTTTCGGATACGCTTGTGTCCTGACCTTATACAGCAGGTTGCCTTCCTCCATGAGCTTCTGCAGGAGGATGACGAGGATGTCGGGTTTGGAGGTCGCCATCGCCCAGGCTGCGTTACCTGAAGAGAGAGGTGGAGCGTTACATCAATCTGATCCTGGAAACACAGCGAAGCAGAAGGATGGAATTGGCGTGAAATAGAGTTACCTAAAGAGTGTACCTGTTCGATCATAAGGTGACGTTCTGTAGCCTGACGAGGGTTTTAGTGAAAGCAGTTAAAAGAGAGAAGAATGAGAAACCGAGAAGAAAGAGACATGCAAAGAGAAAAAACAGCATCACAGCAGACGCCACACGTGCTTCTCTTTTACACAACACACAGCTTTAGCTCGTTTCCACTGAAGAACAGACAGTTCTGGAGCCCAAACACTGGCTCTTCTAAGTGTGCTGAACCCTGCTTGATCTCGATGAGACCCATCTAGCGGTCACACACACGCTTTGTGTTTGGTCAAAATAAAATTAATTGAAAATAAAATCGAATTTAAATGATTTTTTTTATCTGTATGTCATCAGAGCAGGGTTATTTTTGCATCAAGATAATATTGTAGTTTTTACAAATATTTTGAATTAGTATTTATTTTCTGTCTTATTTAAAAAAAATACAATCGTTTTTTATACATTTTTATTTCAACTTGTTATTTTAACCCTAGAAGGTAAACTAACTGAAAATGAGAAATGTTTCAACTAGCTGGAATTAAATGTTACGTCAAAGAGGTTCAGCAGACAAAAAAACAACAACGCTGTTGCATAAATTATTTTTTTTTTGCTATGCTAGAAACTACTTCAGCCACTTTCAACTAAATTTTGATAATTATGATTAGTTGATTATGCAATTTAAGAGTGTTTCTGTGTCATCAGCAAGGCCGACATGAAATGTGTAAATTACTATTAAATGTAATTACATTTTTATTATTAAATTATTTAATCAAAGTTTTATGGCATAAAATGACTTTGGATGTTATAAGTTCTGAAAGTAAGTTTCACATAAAAAGACCATGATGCATTATGATTGTTTTGTGCAGTTAAATCAGCTCAAGTCAGTGGAAACCGCTGGTTCTGAGAAAGGCTGAGCACGCACACGCACGCACACACACACACACACACACACAGACACACACGCACGCACGCACACACACACACACACACGCACACACACAGCAGGGTCTGTGATGGAAGAGCTTCAGGAGGAATAGATGTGATTGGCTAATAAATATCACACGCTCATGTTATTGATGACAAATGCTCTGTTTTAGTGAACTCTTCATTCTTTTCACTGTATCTTCTTACATTAAAACATTTTGAAGCTACAATAACTATTCAGTCCACATCTTCTCTGATTGAAAGAATCCATCATACTTTTCATTTCACAGCAAATATTGATAATATTGCCAAAAGGCAACATTTTCCTCCGCATGACCCAGGTCTCACCAAGTTTGGCTCCTTTCTTGAGTAAGGTCAGCACCACTGAGGTGTTTCTGCAGCCGATGGCTCGATCCAGCGGCCTCATGCCACTGTAGTCCACGTGCTCGATCACAGCCCCCTTCTCAACCAGATAATGAACCTGCAAACACAGCCAAATCTCAAGCTACAATGTCGTTTTATGACTAAATACACTACTGTTCAAAAGTTTTTTAATGTAGAAAAATTAAATAATATCGTAATTATATAATAATAAAAATTAGAATCAAATATAAATAATACAATTAAAATAAATTAATTCAGCATTTAAATTGGTCAAAAGTGACAGTAAAGACACAATGTTACAAAAGAGATCTTTTTCAAATACTGTAAATGCTGTTCTTTTCAACTCTCTATTAATAAAAAAATCCTGAAAAAATTAATGTATCACTGTTTCCACAAAAATATGAAGCAGCACAAGTGTTTTCACCATTGATAATAATCAGAAATATTTAATGAGCAGCAAATCAACGTATTAGAATGATTTCTGAAGATCATGTGACACTGAAGACTCCAGTAATGATGCTGAAAATACAGCTGCGCATCACAGGAATAAATTACAGTTTACTATATATTCACAAAAAATACAGTTATTTTAAATTATATTAATATTTCAAAATTTTCAGTGTATTTTGATCAATTAAATGCAGCTTCGGTGAGCAGAACAGACGTTTTTCAAAAACAAAAAAATACAAATTCTGACCCCAAACTTTTGAATGCAAATAAATAAATAATATGCATCAAAATAGAAGCTAAGTTTGCCGAACTGCAGCACAAAACGTCCATCACATAACTCCCCTTAAACTCAGATACAGTAAATCTGCATCCTGTTTGTGAACTCAATCCAAATGCATCAAACTACTGAATATAATACGCTAAAGATTTGCCCAAATACCCCCCCAATCTCTCTCATGATCCTGTGACTTCACACATCAGTAAGATCCTGTTCACTCACGATGTCTGCGTCTCCGTAGAAAGCAGCCAGGTCCAGCGGAGTGCGTCCATTCTTGTCCGAGTGGTCGATAACCGCACCCTTCTCCACCAAAAACTGAACAATGTTCTTGTGTCCTTTTAAACACGCCCAGCTGAGCGGCGTTAACCCTTCCTTATCCACCGACGCTAAAGAGGCACCTGGGAAAAGCACAGGATGTTTGCATTATTAATATTATACACAAACGAAATGAAGTGCACGTCACTCACCTTTAGACAGCAGGAAGTCGGCCGTGCTGAGATGCCCCTCACACGCGGCCACCATCAGCAGCGTCCGGCCCTGTTTGTCGCTGACATTCACATCCGCCCCATGCTGCAGCAGCAGACCTGCGATCTGAAAGAGACGTTCCTGCGTTAAACATCTGTTCTGAAGATGTTGTTGAGGTGTTTCGCAGCGTCGCACCTGCCAGTGTCCCTGTCGGACCGCACAGAACAGAGCACACGCTCCTCTCCTGTTCCCCTGCTGCACCTGCACCCCCCGCTCCAGCAGGAAGCTGCACACCTCCAGCTTCCCCCGCCCTGCGGCCGCAGTCAGAGCTGAGAGAGACAAGAGAAATACAAACACGCATTGAGCGGTACATGCTGTGATAACTGAATATTAAATAGTGCCGCATGTTTATTGATCTTTGAGTTCTGCAGGTGTGATTTCACAAAAGAAGTACAGTAAATATTTTGAGTTTATGATGCACCCAGGGGGCTTTATTTTGAAAAATGTTCATAAAAGCATATAGAGGAAAATTAATTATCTATTGTTTTAGAAAAACTAATATAAAATAATAAAATAAATAAGTAATCAATCAATACTAAAATATTTACTACATACAAATAAATGAAATTAAATAATGAAATAAACCAATAAAATATATTAAATATTGTTTATTAATTATGAGTAACAAATTAATTAATACATTTATATATATATATAATTAAATATTACATATACACTAAATTATTCAACTTAAATCGATTAATAATACATTAAATAATTATACTGATTGTACATAAAATAAAAAAGACAATATCTCATTTAATAATAAATTAAGTCATATTTCATATTAGGTATTAAAATTATGCACGCACACACGCACGCACCCACACACACACACACACAAAAGCATATATATATACTTAAATATTATATATTATAAATAAAATGTATATATTTAGTAATTGTAAATAAACGAATACAATATAAATTGATTCATAATACATTTATTATAAATAAACTAATACATTAATAATTAATAAAATATTTATATTTAACATATTTAACATATTAAATATAAAAATTGTATAATAATTATAAAATAATAAAAACTGCACTAAGAAGAATCTCATAATTAAAGTAATTATGATATAACGTGACCACAGCATAACTGTATTTTGTTTATGGTTGGCAACTTGATGCATTAATATTCAATGTGCATCATAAGTGTGTATTATTTTACATTTCATCCAATAAGAATGTAGCACTGGAACTATTCGTTTTATAATCCAAAATTCATATACAGTACTACTAAATGTGACCCTGGACCACAAAACCAGTCATAAGGGGCAATTTTTCAAAATTGAGAATTGAATAAATAATATTTCCATTGATTTATGGTTTGTTATGATATGACAATATTTGGCTGCGATACAACTATTTGAAAATCTGGAGTCTGAGGATGCAAAAAAATATAAATATTGAGAAAATCATCTTTAAAATAGTCCAAATGAATTCTCAGTAATGCATATTACTAATAAAAAGTTAAAAAAGTTTTGATATATTTACAATTGGAAATTTTCAAAATATCTTCATGGAACATGATTTTTACTTAATATCCTAATGATTTCTGGCATAAAAGAAAAATGTTTTTTGGCTATTGCTACAAATATACTCCAGTGTCTTAACACTGCTTTTGTATAATTATTTTCGGGTTCAGGACCAGAGAGGTTTGATCCTGGTCTGAAGATTCAAGAACACAAGCCTGCTCTTCTGGAGCTGAAGGACCGTTTCTGAGCCTAGACCCTGTTTTTCATCAAAGAAATGAATCCATACTGTTTTGTGCACAAGGGTTCAAATTCAGGATTACCACTGTATATTATTATTATTTTTGAGCTGTTGATTATTACTGGACTTTAAAAAAAATATTTTACAAAGATGAGCAATGTCAAAAAACAATCTTCAGACAATAAAATATTTTAGAGCTAAATTTATATTTAGATTCTTATTTCATATTTTTACAAAAATCATGACTTTTCCAGGCCTGGAAATGCATAGTGAAAGGAATAATGGATTTTTCCATTATTATAACATCCATTAAAATAAATAAATAAATTTAACATAAAATTATAAAAAAAATATAAAAACGTAAAAACAAAACAAAAAATCTATCAATCTGAAATATTAACAGCATTTTTTTAATCAAGATTTTTTTTTTCATGACTTCCCATGCCTGGAAATGAAAATGATTTCTATAATAATTCCTCGAACCCATGTGAAGTGAGATATCTTGTTTCAGGTTTTCTGAGGTGAACAGCTGCCTGGGGAAAGGCCTGCTTTGCTTTAACACTCTCATCTGTTTGAGTTCAACTTTCTGTAGACCTCCTCATGAACACACACCACAAACACACACATATACATGTGTTTCTGTGTGGCCTTGTGACGAGGAACCAAAACATGTTTGACATCGCTGTACGATATACTGTAGCTTTCTTACTGAAACTA
>CM049827.1:2474692-2479692 GCA_027422435.1 Schizopygopsis pylzovi | reverse complement strand
GTGAAATTCTAATTTTCTACTTTTTCTGTTCATTTTTAAGTGAAATTCTAAATAAATGTTATTTATTATTTTAGTGTTGATTTTGGAGTGAAATAAATAAACATGTATTATTTATTTGTAAATAATACAATCATCTGGACGACTTTACTCTTTAAAATGACTTTTCGATTATTAAATGAACACTAAATCTAAGAGTTTGATCATTGCTTAAAATGACAAGTCTTCTTTCTAGCGTTTATCTTTTTATAATCAAATCGATGCAGATAATTAACAGCGTATTTTAATGTTTGATCAATGTTTTGCGTTCCAGTAATGAGAAACTGTCCTCAATGGTCTCGAAACCTGCTGCTATCAAACTCACCAGTGCCCGGGTCTCTTCCTGAAATACATTCACGTCTATAATTACTGAATAAACGAACGCTGGACCTCAGGAGTCCTAATGATGACATCTCTGACATCGTAGGGGTCAAAGGTCAGCGAGAAACTCTACATTCTAATTGGTTCTCTATGAGTCATCAGTGCACTACACATCAGCAGCGGGTATTATATGAGGAAGACGGCTACACAGTCTAAAAGAGACATGTCTATGGAGAACATGAATGGGGAAAGACAGCGTGTGCTGACCTTGACATTGGGTGTGTAGAGGTTCCTAAGAGAAGCCAGAGCAGCAGAAAGACCATCAGTACTACAGCTGATCCATAAGGCTTGAAGAACACTGGACGACACACCGGTCTTCTTACTCAGACCCTGCAACAGAGCACGCACATGTGCAGTATTACCAATATTACATCATCATAGATATAAAAATCAACATCACAGATGTATATATTTCAGTGGTGTCAAAATGATCACAATAATGCAGGAAATTAATATTTAATGCAATTAATTATTTATGAGTCAAATTTAAAGCAGTGTCAGATCTGCATCAAGTTCAGCAGCGGCAGCTCTTAAAGTTAACTAATGTGTCTTTCTGCAAGTTCTTCCACACTGACTGAATCATCATTTCTCTTTGATTCTTGTCTTCTACACAGAGACACTGTCATGTTAGAATAGAAAAGAGTCCAAACTGTTGATATAACATTACAATTCCCTAGAATATAATTATATGCTTAAACATTAAGATTTGTACTCATGGAAATGACTAAAGTAGTCAAACCTTTCATTAGAGGGGGGTGCCAATACTTTTGGCAATATAGTGTAGATAGATGTATGCATCAGGTACCTTGAAGATGTGTGCTTTCAGGATGTGGTGTCCTAACTCCATAGTCTGCTGTCTGTTTAACTTCCCCTCCTGCCTTGACAACATGAAGGCCATCAGTGCATGTCCACTCCTGCAGAGAAACGTGCATTTATGAAGGAGTAAACCTGCACAATCTGATCCTGCTTGCTCTTCATCACACAGTTTTTACAGCAATTTCATCTATTATTCTCATTCGTGTTCTTGATGATGACAGCCAACGGATGAACTGCAAAGGCCTGGAAGCTTTCTAAAATATGAGACTTAACATACGTAAAAATCAGGTTTTTGACTCGTTTGATGGGAATTACAATTAGATTATAAAAGGAAAATATCCCTTTATTTCCTGGCTCAAGTGGACCCCACTGGCCAAATTAAACACGCAGTTAAAATAAATCTTTGGTTCTTTTCATGTCAGTTTCTGCCTTTATAAATTCAGATTTGTTCCACACTTTTAATAAGGGATCAATTGCATGTAATTAAAGGTCAAATCTTTTAATCTCGGAGATGAAATGCGCTTCTCGTGAGGTGAATCTTGCACTAAAAGCGCTGTATAATGTTTGATGCAAGGCTGTGAAAGCGTCTCTGTTGGCGTGCGTTTGGTCCGTCTGGAACGGCGGTCCTGTAAAACACAGGAGAAGAGAGGAATAGGCTGCTTTAGTGCTTCCCCGGCTCTCGCGGCTGTTAATTAACCGAGCTTCATTAAAAGGCCATGCATGAACGCAGCTGGCTTTGATCAGCACTGCATCTCCTCTCCATTAAACTCATTCCGTCGCCTTTCTTTTCTCTTTCAGCAGCTGAATAACAAGGCAGGGAACTTTTTAGAAGTCCCTCTTTTTCAGAGCCAACTTTTCTAGTCTGGACCGGGAGAGGGTTCAAGGAGAGTCATCAATAGGACGCCGATGGACCAATCAGAGCGCTCGGACACGCCACAATGAGAACAGAATTACAGATCAACGCACAGCTCATCTCTAGAACATGAGCCACGTATAAACGTTGTTTCTTATCCAGTGTTGTCATATTTATTGCAGCAAAAGGAAGTTTCTTACCTATAACAACAACAAAATCTCTATATAAGTGAATCAGTATTCAAGTTAAAATATATATAATTATAACAGTATTATTTATGCATTATATTATATAATTATAAACTAATATGTTCCTGTGTGGCTCAGTGGTAGAGCATTGCGTTAGCAGTGCAAAGGGTTGTGGGTTCGATTCCCAGAGAACACAAATACTGATTAAAAATATATAACCTGAATGCACTGTAAGTCACTTTGGATAAACGCATCTGCTAAATGCATAAATGTAAATATGCATTATAAATTATATAATATTTCCTATTATAATAAATATTACACACATACACATACAGTATAAGTAATACGTAAAAAAGTTACATATTATAATATTTATGTGTCATTTATATATTAATAGATTATAACAGCATAATGTATTAAATATTTAGATATCAGCGTATTGTAAATAATTATGTACATATGTAATATTTATATACACACACACAAAACTAATAAGTAATAACAAGTAAAAAAGTCAAATTAAGTTGCAAATTAATATGCAAGTTTTAAGATAATGATGACAAATGCAAAATAATATTGATAACTATAATGCAAAAAGTATAAATAAATAAAATAAATCAATTTTGATAGTAAAAAAAATTGCTCTTTGTAAGATCAGCTCCTTCTGTCTATTATCAAAGCTGGACTAGTCATATATTTGAAAGAAATGAAACGAGGAAACTTGGCTTTCATCATCATCTCAAGCAGATCGTGATATTTCATTAGTCGTCTGAAGACACACGAGCACGATCTGTCTGTGTCCTGCTCTTATTTTAATCACGTCATCCTCATATAAAAGCCAAACATATGAATCAAATGAGAATGGGTTTAGTGATCTCTCAGCTTTTTGAGGTTGAATTTGATCTTGGACTTCTATACAAACACAGATTTGACCACAGTAATACAGTCCAGCTACTGGCTCTTCATTAAACCGTGATGTCATCAGAGCTGGGAGACTGAATATTCACAATGATTTTGTTATGTGATGTAAGTTTAAGCAGCATCGTGAAGATTGCAAGGATTTTTACGATGCTTTTTATCTGGTCATTAAGTTGTCTAAAGACTGTCATTAGACTGATGAGTATGAGAGTATAAAGACAGAGACGTTTCAACAGAGGATTTCAATTAAACCTGTTTCAATCAATCATTTAAGCATGCACTAGATTCATCTAATTGGCTACAATGACTTGACATTATGAATTTATGGTTGTGTGAAATATACCCATAAATCCATCATTATTACATAATACATGACAAAATTATAAAATATATTTGATTTATATTCAAATATTTTTTTACATACATACATATATAATAATAAACTATAATATATTCATAAGGCTGGGAATATTATATATACTCCATATTATATATAAATACATATTTAACATTTCAGCCTTTTGAATATATTATTATCATTATTTAAATATTAAAATATATTTTTTAAATGATGAATTTATATTTCCTTTTTTATGGGTTAATTAACATTATTATAATTTTATGACATGAACATGTGATTTTTGACTATTACTTTTAAATTAATTAAAAAATAATTTATATTGAATTATTAAAATATTAAAATTAAATATAAAAATATATGAAATAAACATTAACATATAATACATATTATGATTATTAATTAGATTAATTGGCTTATATTATTCATATCAAACATCAACATTACTGTACGTAACTATATTGTAGATGCTGAAACCAGCATCCAGTGCAGTTTTTCCTCCACCCTCGAAGACGTTTGTTAAGACACCACAGTGACGCTCACCTGGGCTCACACAGGAAGTCTGAGCTCTCTCCATCCGCGCGCCACACCAGCCACTCTCTGAAGGACGGGTGGCAGAACATCCGCGTCTTATCCCTGCGTTTGATGAGGAAACACGACAGCGTCTCCATCCTCTGCTGGAAGTCGTCCCACAGCAGCTCCCCTCGCTCGCTGCCCGCGTTCAGCGCCTGAAACAGCTGCTCGTCCGTCATGGGGTGAAGGGACGCCAGCGCCACGTTGAGAACGGGCACGGCGCGCTCGAACGCAGAGTTGGACATGAACTTCATGTTGCACTGCAGCAGGTAGAGCTCCGACAGAGAGACGGGAACCACCTTGTAGCTGGCGCTCTTGATGACCAGATGACCCTTCTCAAAGAGGTCAAGGGTCAGTTTGAGGTACAGGTACGAGCCCTGGCTGCGGGAGATGAGGTGGGAGCTGACTTTGCCCACGATGATGGGGTCTGCTTTGCCGTTGAGGGAGATGTTGTTGAGGATGTTCTGGCTGCCGTTGATGCGGTGCTGGATGTAGGTGTTAAGGTCCGTCCCGATCTCCTTGCTGTCTGGGAACTCATCCAGGCTGATCTTGGAGAAGGGCAGCAGACTGGTGATCTCCTGAAAGACAAGATGGAAAGGTCATGAAATACACCCAAAACCTTCCCCAGTAGATTTCTCTGAGGAGGACATGTTGATTTTATGCCTGATGAAGTTCTGAATTCAGTTCGTTTTTCTCCCATGAAAACTGTCAATATTTTAAAGCAAGTATTGAAATTAAAATCTAAGTAGGTTACACTTTATTTTTAGGTGTCCTTGTTACAGTCTAATTCTATATTTAAGTACTGAGTAATATTCATTAACTACAGGTACTTACTATATGGTTAGGTTTAGGGTTACTTGCATGTAATTATGCA
>CM049827.1:2409692-2469692 GCA_027422435.1 Schizopygopsis pylzovi | reverse complement strand
GATGCAATCTTCCTCCGCAATCTTCCTCTCTGATAAACAACATCAAAAGCACATCCATTATACAAAACGTTATTAAATACATTAATGCCAAATTGCAAAGTGTTTTATAAAAGTAAAGCAGCGCTTTTATTGGATATATATATATATATATATATATGAAGAGCTCTTTTCCAAAACGCTATAAATCCATTTTAATAGTTTTCATGAAAATGACATTTTTTTACCTAGACCCATACATTTTGTTATTCAATTTATTCTGTTAAAATGGTCTGTTGGCTCAGTCTGAACATGTTAAACAATGATTGTTAAATGAAACAACAATATTGTCGATTATAAATCCATCCTTTTTTTTTTTTTAAATGTTGGTTTGTCAAAAAAAAAAAAAAAAGAGAACATGCAACATATGATATCAGGGACTCATACTATAAACCGATCGCACCAGCCTTGTGTTGATGTATCCCCCCCGGGGTCCGCAGCATCACACCGAGCCGGTCTCGAACCCGGGTTTCCGGTGCGGGAGGCGGGTGCTCTAACAAGGAACGCCAAAGGCTACAGCCTCTAGCGTCAGTCGCTAGAGCGCCTCTTTTTGAGGTCAGGAGAGTGAGGTTTACACATCTGTTACATTGACATCCCACAGTGGGTATTAACGCGCCACCTGAGTGACGAAGCACCGGAGTGAGTGCATATCGCATTTAGGCTAAAAACAGGTTCGGCGCTTATAGCGGTTTGGAAAAGAACTGCATCTTGCAGTACATTTTAAACAAGGAAATATAGTGATTTGGCATGAAACATTGATGGAGCAGTGAATAGGTTCAGTACACAGCAAAATGGCATGGTTAGTTCTTCATCTTTGTACTTCGGTTAAAAACTCCATCTCATTTTCTACTCCAACTTTAAAATCATCCGATATCATAGTTTTACCTATTTTAAAGGGCAATGACTTTTTTTTTGCATGTTCACTTTGTAAACACTGCACTGTAAAAAAAAAAATCCCCTAAAAATATAAACTTTTTTTTTTTTTTTACAGTGTGGGTCTGTACTTCTGACCTTTTCAATATCGCCTAGTAAAGACGTGCACACTCATCGCAGAGCTAATGCTAGCCAAGCATTTGTGGATAAAAAGTGTATAAATATAATTTATTTAAAGAAAACGACAGATCGTTTTACTAGATAAGACCTTTATTCCTCGGCTGGGATCATGTAGAGCCCTTTGAAGCAGGATTGAAACTGCATTTTGTCCACCATTGAAGTCCATTATATGAAGAAAAATACTGGAATGTTTTGCTCAAAAATTACTTATATTTCTTTGCAACTGAAGAAAGAAAGACTTGGATGACATGTGGGTGAGTAAACGATCAGGACATTTTTATTCTGGAAGATCCTTTAATCTTAGTTAATGTCTGCTAATATTAATCTCAGCATCTACTAATACGTTTGTCAGATCAAAAGATGTATCTGTTAACATTAATTAATGCAATGTTAACATTTGTTTTATTTAACATTAATGAAGATGAATAAATGCTGTGAAAATATACTGGTAATGTCAGCTCATGTTAGTTAATGCATTACCTAACCTAAGTGTTACCATAATAATAATAATAATAATAATAGGAATAATAATAATAATAATAGGAATAAAACATTATTCAATCTAACAGTGCAGTTTATTAATCTAGCTGTAGCGGTTCATGGCTCGTGGTCAACAAAAGAATCATTTTGTACATTAATCAAAATAAAAAATGTCACAGGTATGTGTTTTTCTGCAGCTTGTCCAGTTTCTGGAAATATCCATTAATAAACGGTAAGATACCAAGAAAGAGGAGGAGAGAGAGCAGAAGAGCTTCAGCACTAATGAGTCTCCGGTGTACGACTGAAAACTTTACATCTGAACGACTTGTTCTGTGGTTATTATATTTATTCTGCTCCTGCTAAAACATGACGAAGTTTTCCATGCAGATGAGACTGACTTATTCAAATGAATGCATATAAGAAGAATCACTCTGCAATAGAACGAAAGTGAGACTTAACGACGGACGAGCACGGATCAGTCCACTTCACAATTAAAGTCTTCAGACGCGGCACGTCTTTGTTTGGCCTCAAATGAAGCGTCACCCTCCGGATCGGATCCGTCAGGAGTCACTTTAATAATTCATTACACACGAGATCTGAGCCACTTCCCAGAGCCGAGCCGTCGCAGCGGGATCACACAGAGACGGAGAAATAGTTCTTCAGTAACGCATCAAGAGCCGCACTTTCAAATATGATTTCCCGAGCAGCATCCATAAAGCATCTCTGCTTTTAAAGCTCCACCACAAATCTTTGTTCTGACTTCTTCATGGCATGATGGACCGATTGAGCCAAAGCACTTCCCCAAGAATCGGTTTCAACAAGCATCGGACATTCAGGAAAAAAAATAATAAAAAACGTTATCAGTAATTGACTTATTTTCCATGAAATGTTCCAGTCTAAAAAAAATCTTAAAACAAGATTCAATTTACTTGAAGCAAGACTTGTTTTCAAAGATATATCGATAAATTATAAATCTCATGAGTTATATTTTTCCACACTGCAAGCAAGCAAATATTGGAAAAAATACTGGAAATGTATTTTTATCTTATTATAAGCACAACTCTATTATATTATCTAGTATTCAAATATATAAATATACAAGAGAGTATATAAATATGTCTCAATAATAATACTATATTAATATATATACATTATATATATATATATATATATATAATAGTATATATATAAATATATGTAATGTATATAAATGTGTATTGGGCTACAAACTGGTTTGATATTTTGCTACATATTATAATATGTGTATTAGATTTAATCTTATAATGAGCTAAAAAAATCCCACTGGAGAAAAAAACTTCAGACAAATATAAAAATTACTGAAGAAAACAATTATATAAATATATATCAAGAATAATATTTATTTTACATACTCTCTCTTAGAATATATATATATTTTTTAAATAAATAAATAAAATATATTTTGTGTATTGAGCTGCAATCTGCTGCATTTTATTCATTTATTTGACTATATATTACGATATTCCTCGGTTTCACAGACAAGGCTTAAGTTTAATCCTAGACTAAAATATAACTCTGAGCTGTTTCAACAGAAAGAAACTTGCTCTGACTGATCTTAAAATATATCAACCTTTGTTTTGTCTCAAGATGCACACCAGTAATGTTTTTTTTTTATAAGTACATTTAAAAAAGTTATTAAATGTCTTAATTGAGCTATGTCCTAATCATGGCTTAGTCTAAACCCTGTCTGTGAAACCGGGCCGTTGTGAAATAAAAGTAAGCTTTTACTAAGGAAAGAAAATCACAAAAGAAAGAAACATAAAATAAAAACGACTTAAAGGGATCCCCGGGTATTAAGACATGTATAGCTTAATATAACGTAAATGATGTCTCTTATTTAAATATGTAATAGAAACCCATGAAAGATGTGTTATTAAAAGAATTAACATCGTTTTTGGACTATGGGGGGTGCCATTACTTGCGTCGATGATGTCAAATGTTGCACTCGGTGAGCTACTGGAGCTTATTTCTATAGTCTTTGCCTTTTTACCGAAACACAACTCAGAAAATACAATACTGATACGATACCACATTGTGTGGCTTTTGGTTGTAATTTTCAGTCAAAGGGCAACAAGAGAAGCATGTAAGACTTTCCTAGCGATAAGAGGGGAAAAGAATGGGAAGATGCCTGTGGATGAATAATACTTCCCAAAGACCCGCTTCTTTTTCTCTCCACTTTAGCCCTGATGCCTTTGAGTCTTTTCAGACCACAGCTACTGACAGAGCTTACAAACGGCTGAGACGAGAAACGTTAGATGCTATCTGTTAGGATGAAAACGCCGCGGCCGCTAGAGGAGTTTCTTAACCTGGGTCTTACTCGATATCAGAGGCGTTTAGACTCCTTGTGGGGGAAAAAATCCATGGTACAGCATTTGGTTTAAACCTAAACTTATATCCATTCCCACCTGTAAGCTCTTTCGGTAGCTGTGGTCGTCATATTATTTTATTTTCCCAGTTGTCTATACCGAGTTGTATCATGGTAAAAACAGCAACAGGTAGCGCTAGTAGCTCAGAGAGAGCAACCATTTTACGTCATCAGAAAAATGGCTCAACCCATAGTCCAAAATATGTATAATAAGATGTGATTTTTTTAAAATAACAGAAACTTTCATGGGTTTTCTAATACACATTAAGCCATATAAGTCTTAATACCCAGGGATCTCTTTAAGAAACGACTTTTATTGCAACGAGGGCAGAGCAGAAGATAGTTTCCATCAAGGTTTGTCATCTCTGCTCTCGAGGCCGTATTGATCCAAAGCATCTTCCATTTCCATCAAACAAAACAGGGTTTGTTTATCTCCGTCTGAAACACACTCTTCTACAGTAAAATATCGATTGAGCTGAGCAAAAGACTGGACCTCCACATAAAACAAACCACAATGACCTTGAGATCTCAGAGACTCGGAGAGAGCCTGAGTCTAAAGAGAAAATAAATGCACGGATGATGCAGGAGAAACCTATCGACGATCAAGAGGAAAGCCGAGGCTTTAATTCCTCTTCATGACACGTGAGAGATGTCAATAATTAAAGGAATGAACTCGTACTGATTTCTGTTAATGATTCCAGTCAAATCAGAGTGTTTTTGAAAGAATGCAGACAAACTATTAACGTTTTGAAAATCGTTCGGTTACAGTATCCTCTTTATAAAATGAAACCGCTTCTTGATCGCCAACCTTATTATTTCTGGAAGTTCAGTAGATTCAATCTAATTTCATGGAAACAATTCCATTTCTAAGAAATAAACGTTGGCCAGTACACGAGCATATGTGCTAACAGGCTTGGGTTGAAAATGGATTTCACTGCATTTAATGCAAGAACCAAGCAAATCCACCCCATTCATATAATCTGACCATCTGCTGAACATCACACACATGACATCTGACTCATCCGGTGTGATACAACACTTCAATCCATGATGCTCCTTCTGTCCACACAACCTTCTCTGAACTGAAACGGATGCAGGGAGAGCTACAATATTAATCACTCAGTTATGGAACATTTGCAACCTATTTTAATTCCATAACGTGGTGTATTTCTGAGTGAAACGCACACAAGGACTGTCCGGATGGCATTGTTTTCTTTACAATAATGTGTACTGATGGGGAGAAAAAGAGAGAGAGAAAACGGCTATATAGTGGAAATAACTTACTGTACACACCTTCAGTGCAAATATGTACAGATTCTTAAGTCAAGACACATTGAGCAAATTACTTAAGATAATATGTCGTATTTTCTGAGAATTTTGTAAAAATGAAGTGAATTTATGATCAAAACGAGACAAATATCTTCCACTGGGCTCAGAGAAATCGACTTAATTCAAAGGTAAACAAGTTTTACCTGACAGATATTTGTTCTTGTTCTAAGCATATACTAGTGCATAAAATAGTTATTTTCTCAGAAAACCGGACTTCAACTTATTTTGCATCTCCAAGTAAATGCATCTTGTTTTAAGGATGTTTCGATTTGTACTATAAAAGAAGACAAATACTCAGGAAAACATTTTTTTTTTTGCAGTGCATGTAAAATGTAATGCCATAACTATGAATTTAAGACTTTCTGCTCCAATTTAAGATCTTAAGATCAATTTAAGACCTTACATATTGACAATACAAGTGTATAACCTTGTACTGTGATGTACTGTAAGTCGCTTTGGATAAAAGCGTCTGCTAAATGCATAAATGTAAATCTTCATTTGTGGAATGGAAAATTCACTTTTTTTTAAGACCTGCAGAAACCCTGTTAATATTAATTCCAATAATTTCTACTTACATTCATGTTTTTCACAGACGGGCTGCATTGTATTTTCATTTGAGCCGAATACATGTTTGCTGATATTTTTAGATCAATGCTTTTCTGTATTCGTCATGGAAATAAGTAATTTTTTTAATGAAATGAACACTTCTCGTAAGCTCACCAGAGACATGTTTGAAGCAGGGAAATGGGTCTGGTTTGGCGTACCTTTGCGCAGGTTGGCGAGCGGCTGCAGGATCCCCCTGCGGAAGGCAGCCATGGGGTCCTGCACACAGGAGCGCAGACTGAGCATGCTCTGCAGGTGCGGCTCTTTCAGCAGCAGCTCTCTGTACGCGCTCAGCTGCTGCGCTCGGCACAGGAGAGCAGCCACGCTGTGCACAAACTCAGGAACCAGACACGTGTACGTGTTATCAGCCTGACAGTAATGATACGCCACCACCTGCAGAGAGAACCAGAGACTTCATATTCATCGGATTTACATTTAGAATCATGCAATATTTGCTGTTACTTGTATATAATTATATACAACATGTTATTGCCATATTTATGTATGCAATTTCTCTGTAATAGCTTTTTTATCAGAAGAACAATTATTTCAAACATACAGTCATTGTAGTCAAGTAGATTCAAAATGTTTAATGACTAACTAGAATACTGCAAAAATCTAGTTAAAATAAACAATGCATGTTCTCCACAGTTGTTCACAAAACATTAATCATGTTCATTTATATGCACAAATACAATACACCGTGAAAATTGAGTATATGAACATACTGACAAGAATATCTCCAAATGCATATTATGTATTAAAATTTAATATATAATGTGATGTATAACAATATAATATAACAAAATGATATAATATAGTTGACGCACAACTTTACAAATATTAAAAGAAAACAAAGGGAACTTCTTAAGTAAATTCAGATGAGTTTACTACGATTTATTTTCTGCAGTAAAATAAAATATGAAAAAATAAACGAATAAATATATATTAGAGGATCTAAACATTATAATATAATCCATAATGCTATTTTTGGCTACACGGTTGCTGTGCAGCATCAAACTCTTTTAAAACTTTTGGTTTTTATAACAGGCCTGTCACGACTGGCTGCTGAACTGAAGCTCATAACAGAACAGCTTGAGGTCTGTGAGCCCTTGAGGAGCTGCTCTCAATCCATGTTGATCTAACACTGAAGCCCAGTATCATCCCACTGTTTGCACTTGATAAATAATGCAGCTCACAAATGAGTCTTTCTGACCCATCACTGCCATCCAGTCATCCTGCAGCTATAAATGATAAAAGTTCTGCAGCCTAATGGATAGAAACACGAGGATCCGAACACAGATGGATGAAGATCATCAAATGAGGAACTAGTTTATATGCACAGCATAAACTGATTTAATCACATCACGCAACTTTACAAATATTAAAAGACAACATAAAGGAACATCAGTAGATTCAGATGAGTTTACAGTGATTTTGCCATAGTTAAATGGGACTTCATGCATAAAAATGTATGCTATCAAAGTTAACGCTTTAATAACGCATTAGCCAACGTGCGCGCACCTCTCTCTCTCTCTCTCTCTCCCCCTCTCTCTCTTCTCCCCTCCCCTCTCTCTCTCTCTCTCTCCTCTCTCTCTTCCCCCCCTCTCTCTCTCCTCTCTCTCTCTCTCTCCTCTCTCTTCCCTCCCCCCTCTCTCTCTCTCCTCTCTCTCCTCTCCCCCCCCCTCTCTCTCTCTCTCTCTCTCTCTCTCTCTCTCCTCTCTCTCTCTCTCTCTCCCCCTCTCTCTCTCTCTCTCTCCTCCCTGCTCGTTCTGTTCAGCGCTCCCACACCTTTCTCTCTCTCTCTCTGCTCTCTCAATTCCTCCGTTCAGCGTCACACACACCTTTCTCTCTCTCCCATCCTCACTCCTTGCATCACATCTCTCTCTCTCTCTCTCTCGGCATCTGCTCGAGTATTCTGTTCAGCGACGCGGAAGGACACCTTTCATTAAACTCGATATTATGTTGCTTCTCTAATCTCTCATGCAATCATGCGAAATCGCATCAGTATTCTTTAATCATGACAGCGACTAAACATCCTCTTTCTCTCATCACATTGCTCAGATATTAGCTTACGCAAAAGTACTATAATATTAATTGAGCTACCAAAGTGAGTCAGTAAATGAAAGTCAAATACATTCCATGTGACAGTAATTACTAGACTTTTAGCGATTAAATACAGTGAGTCAACTCATGTTCAGAAGAGACAGAATCATGCGCTCATTAATCTTGTCTGATTCTAATGAATAGCTTTTAATCGATGGACTATTTGCCCTATTTGCATAAAGCATCCATACAGCCCTGACTGAGTTTCTGAAAGATAATTAAACATTTCAGTGCGAGGGATTAATCGCTCGACTCTCGAGTTGACAGCCAATCACTAATTTCGCAACTCTTTATTCAATTCCTCCCTTGAAAAATCTGACATACCCAAAGGAGACATCGGATGTAAGAGAATGAAAGTGAAATACTTCTCTGTGAAGTGATGTCCTAACAGCAGAGTTCACCACCATTCACAGGAGTAACGCTCACGGGTTGTTTGGCCAGAGACGGGTGAGACAGCAGGACAGACCCTCTTAATTTGTCCTGATTTATTATTGAAAGCTGTTTGAGAGATGGGGATATTTCCCATTTGGACAGGTGGGGTTAATGGGAACGGCACGCTCCTCGCCCTGAGATGAGGTCTGGGAAAAGAGCATCAATCTAAAGCTCCTTCAGGTGGAGGGACCATTAACTCGCTCGCTTCGAGTCTACACGCCAAAGCACACATTAACCCTTGATTGCTGCATTTCCCTCGACCCTTCGACACGCTGATTAGCCCATCATCACGCAGGACACTTAGCAGTAACTGAACCAGGAGCAGAACTGGATATTCTGCTTAATTGATCTTTAAAATAATCAATAATTACAGCTTTTGGACTCACAAAGTCTATATGTCTTCAATATAAATAATAATACAATTATAATCAACATGAAACACTGCATGCAACCCATTTAACTTCTGAATTGGGAATTAAAAATTGTGTTACATTCATATTTAAAAAGTTAAAAATAACACAAAAGCATAATGGAAGGACTGTATATAATAATATTACATAATATTATAATGGAATCAAAATCATCACGAAACTGTGTATAATCTGTTTTACTTCTGAAAATGTACATTTAAAACAACAACATATAATATAATCAACATGAAACAATTAGGGCTGCAGCGATTCGTCGACGTCATCGATTAGGTCGATTATAAAAATACGTTGATTAGCATTTAGTGCATCGACGCGTCACCTTTAGCCACGCCTATTGCGCGAGCCTGCAGTCATCCTACACTGCAAAAAATGCTTTTCTTGCTTAGACTTTTTGTCTTGTTTCCAGCCAAAATATCTAAAAACTTAAATCAAGGAGGATTTTCGAGACAAGTAAAAATTATTGTCTTGTTTACAGAAAAAACATGTTACAATTATGTGAGTTTTTGCTTGAAACAAGATTATTTTGCTTACCCCATTGGCAGATATTTTCTTGTCTAGAAAAACTCCTTAATTTAATTGTTTTTGCTGAAACAAGACAATAAGCAAGAAAAGCATTTTTTGCAGTGTACTTAAGACTGTTTTCGGCCATGTTTAACACAATCAAGACTCTAGAGCAGAAGGTAAAGTCTAGTATGGCAACCTCACTTCGTTCTGTTATTATACGACCGTCAGAACCGCATGTATATAGCCGCACTGGTGCCTTTACATTGTCAGGATTTACAACCGCATTCAAAGCTGCGCTGAATGAACGGGACAGCACGGGACATCGAGATGCAGATATAATCATGACGGGTTTAATGCACTCTCAGAGACGGAGAAGGAGAAATGATTCGTGTTCTTCTTAAGATCCACCGGATCTGCCGTCAGTGCTGTGGACGCGATCGCTCGAGCTCTCAGACGCGCTCTCTGCACCCGCTAACAAAGCGTTTAAAGTCATTGTTAGTTGTTTAATGTGTGATGATCGAACAAGCCTCGACTGTGAACGTTTATTTAAAACGGGCTCAGCTGTGATAAAACGTCCCGGTGTTATGACACCATTTTTGATTCTAGCGCTCTCGTGTCTGAATGCGTATGTGACTTCAGCTGTTTATTCATATACAGATATGTATTCAAGCAGATGTTTTAATCTGCTGAATAAATAAAACCTATCAAGTCTCTCACCTGTAAGAAACTGCTGTCAGTCCCAAACAGACTGTGCATTTCTATTGACTGTATCACAGCCCTATAATTCTCTTTCTCTCTTTTCTATTTTTATTAATTATTTATTGTTATTTTTTTTTCTCTCTTTTCAAATTTTTTATTTATTGTTATTTCCTTTCATTTTTATTTTTTATGAATAGTTTTTTGTATATATTCATATATATGTATTTACTTCTTTCTTTGTTGTTGTTATTATTATTAATTTTTTGTAAAGTATTAATTATGAGAACACGTTTGAATAAAATAAAAGATCAATAGCAGAAGCTACTGTTATTATTTATTGATAGTTTAACTAAATAATTCGAATAATTCGTCAACTGATGAGAAAATAAGAAATAGATTAATTAAAAAATAATTGATAGATTAGTCGACAATAAAAATAATCATTAGCTGCAGGCCTAGAAACAATGCATGCAACCCATTTACATCCGAAACGGGAATATTTGACTGAAATTTGATATTCAAAAAGAAAAAATGCATATTGATGCATTTATAAAGCGCTAATGGAAGGACTATACGGAAGAATATTATATAATGATATTATAATGGCAGCTAAATCATCATGAAACATTGTGGAATCCATTTTAATTCTACAAATGGCATTTAAAACAACAAAATGTAATATAATGTAATATAATATAATATAATATAATGCAGATGTGTCTAAGTGGGCCGAATGTTGAACGTCAATAGTCTGGTGTGTCTAGAAGACTGACCGCCTGTGTGCATAATTGCAAACAGGTATTAAAAAGATAAAGATAATCAATTCTACATCAACACAGCATCAACTGCAAATACGTGAATGAATCAGTAAACACACTAATGTAGAGCTTTACTAATCAGCTTGCGCTTATGTGACTGATGCATGCAGGGATTGACTGGAATGCACCCAATTTCATTTGCATTACACTGTATACTGATTAGTGATGAGCCTCTAATTAAGTGATTTTGTCTTATCTGTGGATGTGTAATTTGCCGTCCCTGAGCCTCGGCGCTCACGTGGCTGCAATTCTCTTTAAATGCCACCAAATGACCACCCTGCTCACCTGTTGCCATGGTAACACGCCAGGGACGGTAGGTTCCCAGGAAACATCATTTACTCACATTGTGTTTGACAGAGGACAGCTCGACCGATTAAGACGGAGCCGCACGGAGCTCGACTGAAACCCTAAGCAGTGCGCTTCAAGTCCCTGAGAGATGAACTGCAGTATCACACCCTGTCGAGAATCTCACGCCGGCACTGAACGAGTCTCTCTAAAAGAATGCATACCATTACCTTTAGAAAACATAAGCCGTGATTATATAAATCTATCAGATTAATAATACTGTATGTGCTGCATATGCTAAAACAGGTAACACCAAACCGTGTGCATCCATTCATCTGAATAACTAAAAGATGCTTAATCAGATAATTAGATATTTAACCTGTTAATTCACAACCTTCATTTTATGTCATATATTTGAGTGAGTGTTTTCATAAAATAAAATAAACTCTTGGTTGAAGTTGTACAAAATGCATGTTTTTATCGTTGCAAAAATCTAAAACATAAAATAAATAACTAAATTAAATTAAATAAAATACATTTAAAAATAGAGGATTTGTACATAAAATACAAACTTCACATTTTATTCGAAAAAAAAAAAAAAAAAAAAAATGTTTTGTATGCATGCATCTTAAAAAAAAATAATAACAATAAAAAATAATAGTAGATTTAAACCTTTGGTTGAAGTTCTACATAGAATACAAAATGCATGTTTTTATTGCGGCAGAAAAATAAAAATGAAATAAAACATGAATAATACATTTAAAAATAGAGGATTTGAACACAGAATACAAACTTCATGTTTTTATTAGAATAAAATAATTTTGTTCAAATGGAAGCGTATTGGTAGAGGTCATGGGTTCGAGACCCTGGGAATGCAAAAAAAACAATGCATCCATCTGCCAAAACAAACAAACTTATATCTTATAATCATATAAGTTGTACCCAAAGCCCTTGGCAATAAAGCCCGTTGCTCTATGCATGACGTCTGGTGTGACCGCACCATTACACCTGCACGAAGAATGCTACACAAAACACTCGTGACTTTCAAAGAGCTGGATCGATATAGAGGAGGTCACTGAACCGGTACTAGTTTAGTCATTCAGCAACACTGAGAAGAAGAACGAGGGTCTTTGGGTTCACGGCATCTCAACTTCAAAAGACTGAAACACGCCGTACCAAACAACAGCGCTGGCATCGCTCCAGTCCCTCCTCTATGAACTTCAAAAGCTGGATCAGACATATTGAAGCAACACATCCTACAAACACAAGACGGCATCGCCGGGATTCAAACAACGAGCGCTAATGAGGAAGCTAAGACTGCATTCACACTGCAGGACCTGCGGCACAGATGCAATGATTTCACATATTTATGATTCCTTTCGACCAAATGAACAAATCAGGTCAGGGAAGTAAATACGTCTGTCCAGTGGGAACAGAATAACCGGCTCCCAACACATTTATAACTGTAATATAGGAAGATAAATTACTGTACTGTAAGAACTTAAGTGTTCTTCCTTCCCACACAAACATTCATTTATTAAACATGGTGAAGGATATAAACTAAATACTGAAAACACAAGTTTGGGGATCAGTAAGATATGTTTAAAAGAAATTAATACTTTTATTCACCAAGGATGCATTGATCAAATGTGACAGTAAAGACATTTATATTGGTACAAAGAATTTATATTTCAAATAAATACTGTTTATTTGAATTTTTTCATCAAATAATTAAAACAATTTGCAAATCAGTATATTAGAATATATCGGTTTACCGATATTTCCCCCGATATTTATGCATTTTACCATAATCGGTTATCGGTTTTGTAAAAAAAAAAAAAATATTATACATAATTATACAGAGTATAACCAGCAGTGAAATATGTTATCTGTATTTGACCCATTCAAGTGCACACACACTTGGGGCAAATGGGCAGCGGCACGACGCAAAGACGCAATACACACGCACGACGCACAGCACCAGCGACACACATCACAACACACACACACACACACACGACATGCACACACACACACACACACACACTGTTCACTCAGGAGAAGCTCCAGCACGGCCACCGCATGTAACTTTATACAATCATTTTGAAACACATAAATTATATTAACATTTACTATAGAACATATTTCCAATAAACATCTAAATAAATACATTCTACTAAATTAATGATTTATTATCTCCACAAGCGATCAGTTTGAGTATAGTTCTGTGTAAATAGATAAACCGCTGTCAGCAGTTTTCATAATTTAGACAAAAACATTTTAATAATTCTGATAAAACAGTTAAGAAATGCAATAAAATACGATGTTTTGTTTGTTATATCTTATTTCAATATTCCAGAGAATATTATTCAGTGAATTATTCTTCACTCTTTAGTCTATTAAACAGATTATAAACCTAAAACTGTAGTTTAACATGAATTATATGACTTCTGTCCTTTATTTTCTCCATTTGAATACATTACACATTATTACATGAAAGAATGTTAATTTTCAACAGTTGTTTGTTGTTGTTAAGACGACTGAAAGAAGAAAAAACCAAAGCGAAGAATGGACTTACTTCACTTTATAACAGTAAATAAATATCGGTTCTGAATATCGGTTATCGGGTACATAAACATACAAATAATTGGTATCGGTTATAAAAACTCAATATCGGTTGATCACTAATTAGAACGATTTCTGAAGATCATGTGACATTGAAGACTGGAGTAATGATGCTGAAAATACAGATTTGATTACGGCAATAAATTACATTTGAACAAAGACTATTTCACATAGAAAACACAGTTATTTTAAAATGTAATAATTTACTGTTTTTACTGTATTTCTGATCAAATAAATGCAGCCTTTGTGAGCAGAAGATGTTCTTTCATTCAATTATTATCAAAACATTTTTAAAAATAAATGTACGACCCCAAACGTTTGAATGGTATTGCAGTTCTGCACCCTGTTTGCTACAATTAAAATCCAGCAATCTGCCTGGAACCAGAACTTTAAAAGGCATTGCGACTTGTTTTGAATGATGAACAAGAAGTGCTGAAGAACGCTGAACAGTGTAAATGAGAGCTGAAACACAAAGAGTCTAATTCTGTATTCTTCAGTCTGAGGGGACATAGATCAGCAGACGAGGCGCGGGTCCTCCATTAAACCGTGACGTCACCACACACTCGTCGCCGTCCATTAGCAGCATATGCTCTTCATATAACACACATGAATCACCAGTCAGTCTGCGTCAAAACAAGCTGCATGTGTGTCTGAGGCAACTAACTGAAAAATCATTTCATTGTCTATTGTCTGGTCTTTGCAAAGTGCACGGAGAAACTTTGGTCACCTTGCTGTTGCATAAAACCTATTTCTATAAACAAAACACATGAAATCATCTGAGGACACTGCTAATGACAAATAAAGCATTCAGCACAAACTGTCCAAACCATAAGAGCACTTTATATTAAATACCTGAAAGAAGGTCACAAGAATATAGTTGTACATTTATATAAGAGGTTAGTTTGCAATGTCAGGAGATCGCTTTAGACGTATAAGTACATAACTGTTACATTGTTATTGTTATGCTCAAAATTTTGCTCATCCTAATAATACGTGAGTGTATGTTAGAGTGCATGCAAATGAAACCACAGGGTGAAAGTTAACATCTAGTTAGTCCCTGCTGGTAGACGCTGTAACTGCACAATTCTGCAGGCAAAGATATGAAGTTGTTTATTTGAAGGTGCCGCTGGTTATTGGTCAGTAAGACGGTTGTTAAGTTTAGGTATGGAGGTGGATTAAGAGATCTGAAACATGGTCATGCGGAATCAGGCATTAATATGTGCTTTATAAATATAATCATTATATAAATACCAATATTGCTAGTGACATGCATGCTAGTTAATAACGAGAACAGGTCCTTAAAATAAGGGGTTACCAAAATTGCATATACTATATCTGTTTTAGTCCACATGTGGAAGAATTAGTAAATAAGATTAATGTATTGTTAATAGTTAACAGCACTTTAATTTGTTTTCATTTTGACATTTCAGCTTGCGTGTTCATAAAAGGCTAGTTTCTACTTTTTGCTTTAAAAAGTTATAAAACTCAGAGTCTGTTGTTTTGCCATTACTGTTCAGAAAAACTACAAAAGTATGATTTTTGTATTATTATTTAATAAAATGAAATGTAAGTACATTATGAAACGCAGTAATTGCTGTAGACAAATCTATAAGACATGAATATATTAAGAGATTTTAAATATTAACCATGTTTTTCTGTTCAACTGCTTTTCACAGTGTGTATTTATTTTATTTTTTTAAACTATACAAATAATTTTTATGATTTAAAAAGCATTTTAGCCATTCAAAATGATCTTTCAAAGTATTCTGATTAAAAAATATATTGCAGGCAGCATAAACACAGCAGATACCCAGTAGATGTATTTAAGCACCTGGTTCTCTTTAAGAGGCTCTCAATAACATTACATTGACTTGTATTGCATCTGCTGTCACAGACAATGGAAGCACAATCATTTTGAGCCCGGCAATATTCACTGAAAGTTTTAAATGAACTATAATTCATCTCGAGCAGATACTACATAGACTTCAAACTGCACACGGTTAAAAGAGGGTAAAATATGAAAAACCCAGAAATAATCAACATACACATCTTCCATAAGACACTGTCAGCTCTGTAGATCCAGCAGAGGTCATGACCCTGCACCTGTGATTGGGCTGCAGCACACCTGTGTGCTTTCATTAGGACCGCAGCTGAGAGTAAGCTAAAACTACATACAGCGTCTGTCCAGTGTCCACACAGTTCCTCTACTAATCAACAATCAATGCTGGAACGTGTCAAATCAACATGGATTCGACTTCAGGCTTTGTTGGTTGATGTGGATCAATGTGCATGTATTAGTTGTGAAATACGAGCTTCATAAGACTAGAAAATGTAAGAAAATATGGCATAGCGGGGATGGAATCAAAGAATGTTTTCCAAACTGTTTCTCACTAAATGTACGGATGAATGATATTTAATAGTTTTATTTTATATGCACCAATGCAATAATTCACAGCTATAAACAACATTTACAAACAGACACTTTTACTTAAATATACAAGAAACGCCAAGCAGGCTGGCTGATGATTAATTAGCTTTTGATTGAGTTGACTGATTATAATGAGACAGTGTGAATTCACTGAAATCAATCACTTATCACTGTTCACTCTACTGACGTTTAAACGAGTGTGGCGCTATTAAAACACTCTCATACTCATGAGCCACAAGACAACTAAATCCACAATCCACACCACTCCAGTCCAGCAATTAACATCTTGTAAAGAGAAAAGCTGCGTGTTTGTAAGAATCAAATCCATCATTAAGACATCTTTAACTTAAGTCCATAATACAGTAACCCTTCCTCCAGTGAAAAAGTGTTCTGGTCTGAATCAGGAGATAATCTGTACAGATCAAGCACTGTTTACTGTCCAAAACAGTTCTGAACAAATAAAAGGGGATGGAATTTTTAGCAAGAGGAAGTGTTGTTATGGATTATGGACTTGTATTTTAGCCCGGAAGCAATGGTTTAAAGCACCTCAATGATGGATTCATGAGACTTTTGTCTTCACAAGATGTTAACTGATGGACTGTGGATTATTGTGATGTTTTTATCAGACTCTCATTCTGACGGCACCCATTCACTGCAGAGCATCCATTGCTGAGAGTGACGTAATGCTACATTTCTCCAAATCTGATGAAGAAACAAACTCATCTACATCTCGGATGGCCTCGGGGTGAGCACATTCATTTTTAGTTCTGTATTAATAAAAGCATGATGAAAGCCTGTGTGAGTACCTTGGCAGCCAGGCGTTTGACGGCCTCCTCGCGGCGCCGCTGCAGCTCAGGTGTGCCGGGACAGCTGCTGGATCGCAGGGTGTTGGTGGCGCTGGGCGGAGGGGTCGGCTGAGGCGGCTGACTCAGAGGCGGATCTGAACTCGGCTCCACACCTGGACATGTGACAGATAATATCCACATGAGCACAAATATCCCCAGCTGCTGCGATTCAACCGAGACGAGTCAAGCATCAATACACAAACATCTCAGACAATCATGGACAGAGAACCTTTAAACTGTTTAAAATACATTTCAATATTTTAACATTTATTTAAAATAAAAATATACTGGAATGAGTTTCGAATATACTAGCATCAAAGTCATTTTCTCCCAACTGCACATACTGTACAGGTTTGAACATGCAATTTAATGTTTCTTGCAATTAAAAACGAAATACACATATTTTTACACAATTGATAACATGCCTCAGAAAATCAAATATAAACTAAATATTATTTTTTTAAGATTTGTATACTATTTATTTGATATTTGTTTTTATTGTTCAGTTGAGACTGAAGTACACTACACTTCAAAATCTGGAGTCAGTACGTTTTATTAAAATACGCTAAATTGATCAAAAGTGACAGAAAATGCATTTATGATGTTACAAAACATTTCTATATTAAATAAATGATGTTCTTTTTAACTTTACATTCATCAAAAAATCATAAAACAATGGTTTCTGCAAAATTATGAAGCAGCGCATCTGTTTTCAACATTGATAATAATCAGAAATGTTTGTTGAGCAGTAAATCAGTATATTATTATGATTTCTGAAGATCATGTGACACTGAAGACTGGAGTAATGATGCTGAAAATACAGCTTTGATCACAGAAATAAATTACATTTTACAATATATTCACAAAGAAAAAAATTATTTTAAATTGTAAAAATATTTCACAATTTTTACTGTATTTTGTGAGCAGAAGAGATTTCTTTCAAATGCATTAATAAATCTTACTGAGCACACACTTTTGAACAATAGTGTCTCTCATAATTTAAAGGTAGTGAATGCAAAAAAGGGAAATTGTTCAAAAAACATTCTTTTTTTGCAACAATTGAACAATTGAAATAAGAATGACTTACACAAGCATTTGTGCCAATACTCAAGCACGTGTGTTGTGAAACAACGTAAAGACTCACGTTTCGGCGATGCGCTCGGGCTGTTGGATGCGATCTGTCGCATGCGGCCGCCATGGCAACTGAGGGCCACCAGGCGGGAGATGATGGCAGTTTTGCCGAAGCCCACATTGCCCACGATGATGGACCCGGAGCTCTCACCCGATTCGCTGGGCCTCAGGTCCTCCTCCAGCTGCTGGAACAGCCAATCACGGCCCACGAACACAGAGTCTGTGGTGATGCTGGGAACCTCAAACAGCAGCGGCTTGAGCATGATGTCAGAGGGCTTGTACGGAGCAAAGCGGGCTGAAAACACAGAAAACATGCAGGTTTACTCATATGCAAACAATACTGAACTGCTGTTTCCTAGTTTAAGCTTTATCTGCATGTCTTATTCTACTCCACCACTGGCTAGAAGGAAGGTAATATTAATAATAAAGCTATTTCACTGCAGCAAATGCTATAAAAGATCACATAATCATAGTTTTCTAAAACTACAGACAGTTAACCTTGTTAAATATGTGCTTTAAACACCCTCATTGTTACTTTAGACCGAGTCTTTATCGTGCATGAGACAAAATATGAGTGAAAGTACATAAAGAAGCCATAATCGGATGAGGGAATAAAGCGCTGTTACATTATATTACAGACTTTCATCACTTTTAGTAGCTGTTTGTGTGAATATAAATAAACATGGCTGTGTGTCACTGATATTGAGACATTAGTGTCGTATAAGAACACTTTTATTATGGTGAATCTATGATATAAAAATAATATGTTGAGCATGAAAAGTAGCTTTTTTGAGTAACTGTTGAGTAGCATAAAAGGTCACAAACATGCAGCAGTTTTATTTAGTTAATAACTTATTTTTGGGATAATCTCACAAAACAAAAAGCCAGTATAATGCACAAGAAAATGCATTTCACATTTAAAAATTCAAGCTTTGCTTTCAATAAAACACATAAGAGCATTTTCAATCTTGTCTGGACATTTTACATGTTTGTTATTAAGAGTATTCACAAAGGTCAGCGCTGATAGTCTTGTGGTTAGTCTGATTCCCGACTCGTGGTCCTTTGCCAATCCCGCTCACTATGCTTGCTTTCCTGTCGTATTATCAACAATAAAGGCATAAAAGCCCCAAAAATATAACTTCATAAAGATTATTCGCAAAGATAACATCTAAAAAAAACACCTTAAAGGCCCGTACACACCGGGACGAATATCGGCGCGCGTTATTCGCCAGCGTTTTTTGTGTTCACACCCGAGCGATTTTCGCTGACGATGAGCCGAGTGAACATGCAAATTCATTCCCTGACATTAGATGGCGCTTAATGTAAAACAGAAATACCCCGGTACACAAGGTGGCGCTGCGCAACGCTTCTGACACTCGCTTGTCACTCAGAAGAAGAGAGCAAGTATTTACACGCTTGTCAAAATCATACAAAGAAAACATGGATATTTCAAGCTCCAGCAGCTCTACATTCATCTTGCCTTGCATCTTCTTTGTCTTCTTATTTCTTCCCGGCAGTGTAGACGCTACTTGGCGTATATCTTCTTCGTCGTTACGTATGTGTGCTCGGCAAGACTGTTTTGTGTTTGAGCGCCCCCAAGTTGTGTTTTACTGTAACTTCAGCTGCTCCAGACACGTGAGCAAAAGCGCCAATCTCATTGGTCGGATAGTTTTATCGTGGCGCGTCAAACCACAAAAAACTAACTCGAGGCGTTTTCATTGGCGCCCTTTGTTTAGTCACGAGGCGTTAAACGTCGGCGAATATCACGCGCCAAATTCGTCCCGGTGTGTACGGGCCTTAATGCTCACTTAATGCTTATTAAAATCAACAAAGGCAGAACAGGAAGTAGTCAACACTAACCTCTAGAAGAACTTGAAACTAGTCATGTTATGATCACACTGAATTTAGTTCCTTATATATTATAACATAATATAAATATTTATTTTTGAAAAGTCCAGTAAAAACAAATGTACTGAAACTCAACTGTGAGTTCAAATCTGAAATCTGAAAATGCAGTAAAAAGAAATAATAATAAATCAAAAAGCCTGTGCTGTACAAAACAACAAAATACAATTACATTTTTAAAATATATATAAAATAATATGTTTCATAGTTCTGCCGCTGATTGTGCTTAAATACGTCTTCAATAAAATATCGACATGTACAAAGAGTGATATTTAATATTGATAAACTATACGTACACATATAAGCCTGTGCTGCATCTCAGATGAAACTGAATCTCTCTCTATCTACCCTCACACACCTGATACACGGCCTGCACAAAACTGGAATAAAAGCACTGGAGCTGAATGCTGCACTGATAGGAGCTGATGAATCTCTGCTGCTCCTGGCTGTGATTGAATCAAACCTCTGATGATGTTCCTCATTATTTATCAGAACATTCAACAAGGTCAGAATAACAGCTCGACAGCAGCTCCTGTTAGCTCGAGCCTCAGGGTGCACCAGCGTTTACAAACAGATGGAAAACACATGTGTTTAACTATGTTCTCTTGCATTATTAATGACTTAAACACCACCTTTCACCACAGGAAGTGCATGGAGAGGGCTGCTTATTCACATCAAGTCCTGAACAGGTAAATGGATCTATACAGAACGTCTCTCAAAGTCTTACATGTTTTTACAGATGACAAAATAAAACAAACCAAAAGAGCATTTAACAGTGAATCTCACCAAACCAATCAGGTAACAATATTTAGGTCCGATCTTATTTCACAATTAACAAAAAACATAAACGCACACCTAAATGTTGTGGAAAAAATACATAAATAAATAAATCACAAGGAGTTGTGCAGTTATACTTTCTATTTTGGGGGTCAAAATTTATGCCAAAATCAAAAATATTTGTATTTATTACAAAATAAATTAAGCCTTTTCAGTAGCCTACATTCTCATCATTGTTATAATTCAATTATTTTAGAATAATTAAAGACAAAATTAGAACAAATAATATTATTTATGAAAATGTAGTTAATGTTTTAAGGTGACATCTGAAAAAGCACCTTAATGCAGGGATTTTCTTCTTAAATCAGCATAAATGCAGAACAACAAATCATGGTCCATTGTATAGTTTTTACATTTCCCCCCCCAATAATATCACTGATTACAATTTAAACTGTTTGTCTGCTTGTTTGGATGAATGACAAATTCATTTTTGTTTAGCATGAAGGTAATAAAAGCATGTGAATTATGCCGGAATACCAGAACAAAATACCTAAATATATCAAAATATATATACATACAAAACAAAAAATAAATAATTTATTAATAATAATAAATAAATAAAAATAGGCTTCATTTTCTTTGTTTTTTTGGGGTGTGGGGGGGTTGATGTTTCATGAGGAGCCCCCAGAATCCAAGCACATCAAACAGATGCATGATGGGATTGTGGAAGTACCTTTGTCGTGTGCAGCTCTGCCGCCGGTGTTGTGCCAGGGCAGGCGGATGGACGTACGCAGGGGGGTGTTTCGCTGTTCATCAAGATAGCTCAGATCCTCCAGCTTAGTGGAGCTCGTCGCTGCACAAAACACAGACAAACAGCAGCTTAGCATTATGGGTAGAATCAATGCATAACAATTAGATCAATACCAAGTGTTATTTTAGGATTAATCATATACCATTATTATATTCATACATATGTGTGTGTGTATATATATATGAGCAATATCACACTCGTAGACATGAGATATGGCTGTATATAAACAGTGAAGCGTTTGGAGGAGCTCTGTTATCACACTAATATATATATATACTTTTTAATAGTTTTGAATATAGTTTTAGTTAACAATAACAAGTAGTGAAATCATGGGCCCTGCTATTTAAAAGTGACCACCAGCGACACCACACTGAACTATAATAATAACTGTTTCCAAACAGGTTTCCGTATGTCTGATATTGAAGGGAAAAATAAGATATATTGATGCCACTTAAAGAGGATGAATGTTAAACAGATGCCCACTGCAGTTCCCAACAGATTAAGGTCTGGGTTAAAGGTCGCTGACCGCACGGTTACATTGACCATAAACATAAAACCGTGGCGGGAGAAAGATGACATCATCCTGAATGCAAATCACCAGCAGTGACCATAATAACCACAGTAAAGAATGAATGGCAAACAGAACCAGGTCACTGAGCAAACACACACACGCATGCACGCACGCACGCACACACACACACAGACGCATGCACGCACGCACGCACGCACGCACGCACGCACCACCACCACAGACACACACACACACACACACACACACACACAAAAACAACACACACACACACACACACACACACACCACACACACACACAGACACACACACACAACACACAGACACACACACACACACACACACACACACACACACAGACACACAACGACAGACACAGCACACACAGAACACACAACACACACACAACACACACACACACACACACACACACACAGACACACAGACACACACACACACACACACAGACACACACACACACACACACACACACACACACAAAGAGAACAATCAGAGACGTTTCAAAAGCAAAGCAACCCATTTAAATCAAAGAGAAGTGGAAAAACCAAAAAAATGCTATTGCCAAATCTTGCAGTATTTCACTTTTTTTCAAGCTGAGTGACAGAAGCATGTCATTCAGTGCACGGCCTCTAATATGCATCACTGTCTGAAACTAATGCACCAGCAACCTGTTTGCTCTGAAACTACTTTCTGCTCTGGATACTCACAGACTGACGCGTTCTTCAGGCAAAGACAGACCTCTGTTTCCTCAGGGCACCTCCATGTTCACCCGTTCACATTCAACTGGTGAACCGCACCACAGCCCGAGTCTCTCTCCCCGGCTTCACCGCATCGCTGAACGCATCCACACGAGAAAATCACAGCCGCAGCTCTCTGCTACGCAATACCAATGAAACGGAGGAGGAGGTCTCTCTATCTCTCCTCTCCTGCAGAGCGGAGGACTGCAGCCGGAGGAGAAATAATCTATGATCCTCCCAAAGAAAAAGAGTGAAAGCAGAAGGAGAGTTTGGACAGGAGGGAGACGGTGATGGAGGGAGGTGCGGAGCGAGTGAGCGAGTGAGTGAGTGAGCAAATCAGCTGCGCCCCTTTCTGACATCAGTGAACTGCTGCATTTCTCATTCATTCAGCTTTAAACAACCTCACTGTGTCGCATGCAATACTACAGACTAGGGCTGGGTATATGGCAGACTTTTTTTTTTTTGACCAATTGAAGATATAAATTTCGATTTATTTGTATTGTCATTTAACTAGTCAATTTATCTACAACATGATTCAAGTAATATTTTCTATATTAACCATCTATTTAAAGAAGGCTCTTTTCCAAATGCATCACACATGAAGTTGTCAGCATGGTGTAAAATGTAAAACAAATCCCTTGTGAAATATCTCCGCAGAAAAAATGCATGAAATATGAAGGCACATATTGTACAAACTTAAACAGAGTATGTTCAGAAATAACACAAGGAAAAAAGACAACAAATCTTATTAAGTCAAGTTAACTCAGAATTTTTTTTATTCAAATTTAAAAGAAGTCTGGCACCAGTTGTGTCACTATTAAGAGTGTTTTGGTGGTTGCTAGGTAGGTGTTTGAGTGTTCTATCTGGTTGCTAAGGTGTTGTTTGAGTGTTCTGGGTGGTTGCTAGAGAATTGGTATTTACTAGGTAAGTGCCTGGGTGCTAATGTGTTGCTAGGTGTTTATCAGGGTGTTCTGGCTGGTATATGGTAAATAATGGGCTCATGAATATTAATAACCTACATTGCTATGTAATGTCCACAGACTGTCCAGTCATGTTGCATTATTAATATTCACGAGTCAAAGGCTTGCACTGTTCATGATTTGATCCTGGGCAGATGTGTGTGCAGATGTTCTTCACTGCTTTGGCATTGAGACTCAATATCACACGACATCTGCGCAGATATTTTTCCATTAACATTTTAATATTAATGAATAAATCATTCAGAGGCTGCATCCCAGAAACACCAAGACTAAATTGGCAAATATGCATAAAAACAAGAAATGATTAAAGTTGTAAATAGCTCAGCTCTACATAAATGTAAGTTTCTACTTGGCTTATAATAACCAAACTTCAAGGCAACATTTAAAAAAACTAGTAGAAAAAACATTTCAGTTCATATTAAATCTTTAAATACTTTAAATAATCACTACAAAATTACAATTTGGAAATTCACTTTTGTGTTCGGTTTGAAATTCAGAAACTGATTAGGAATTTAGTAATTATGCACCTAATAATTAATAAATATGCATTAAATTGATTTAAAAAACTGTTCTGTTCTGAATGGAGTGTAATCCTTGTGGATAAAGCACCTTTATCTGTTTGAAATAATCTCAATATTATGCTAATTACAGCAAAAAATTATATTACTGTAAATATTTTAATATCTGCTGACAGGAATGTGGGTGAAAAGAGGCTCTTGGACAGCAAGTGTCTCAGCTACAGCATTTCATTTACACAGAACCTGAGTCTGAATCTTAAACATACTTTATGACTATAGTTTTACTGCCTCACTAGCCCTGCTGTTGCCTTCAGGAAATGTAAATATAGTTTATACTGTGACTCCAACGGGTCAAAGCAGCGCCGCGTATCTGATGTACAACACGAATGCATATTGAGAGCCCATCTGTTTTTAAAACCCGAATGTTTCTGCGTCTGTGTGTGTGTGTGTGTGTGTGTGTGTGTGTGTGTGTGTGTGTGTGTGCGAGTCTGTGTGTGTGCGTGTGTGTGTGTGTGGTGTGTGTGTGTGTGTGTGTGTGTGTGTGGTGCGGTGTGGTTGTGTGTGTGTGCGGTGTGTGTGTGTGTGTCTGTGTGTGTGTGTGGGCTGTGTATGTGTGTGTGTGGTGTGTGTGTGTGCTGGGTGTAATGTGTGTGTCAGGTGTAGTGTGTGTTTGGTGATTGTCAGTGTCCATATTTAAAACGTTATGAAATGTACAGGTGATGTTTTTGAGGGAAAATAGAAATGCACGTTCGTGAGGGTAAGTGGTGTAGGGTAGGTGTGGGCATAGCAATAGTGTAGTGTAAATTACGCTATGGGTGTCTGTGTGTGTGTGTGCGCGTGCGTGTGTGGTGTGTGTGTGCGTGCATGTGTGGTGTGTGTGTGGTGTGTGTGTGTCTGTGTGTGTGCGCGTGGTTGTGTGTGTGTGTGTGTGTGTGTGTGCGTGCGTGCGTGCGTGTGTGCGTCTGTGTGTGTGTGTGTGTGTGCGTGTTTGTGTGGTGTGTGTATGTGGTGTGTGTGTGCGTGTGTGGTGTGTTTGTGTGGTGTGTGTGTGTTGTGCGTGCGTGTGAGTGTGTATGTTGTGTTTGTGTGTGTGTTTGTGTGGTGTGTGGTGTGTGTGTGTGTGTGTGTGTGTGTGTGTGGCGTGTGTGTGCGGTGTGTGCGTGTGTGTGTATGGTGTGTGTGTGTGCGGTGTGTGTGTGTAGTGTGTGTGTGTGTGTGTGTGTGTGTGTGTGTGTGTGTGTGTGGTGTGTGTGTGTGTGTGTGTGTGTGTGTGTGTGGTGTGTGTGTCTGTGTGTGTGTGTGTGTGTGTGTGTATCTCCAGTGCAAATGGCTGATTCCCAGTGAATCGTTCCACGGTGGCAGAGCTAAACCTCGCTGAGAGAGAATCTAATCAGGCCGGCTTTAGTAGCAGACTGGCCCGTGACCAGCTGCACAGATTACGCCCTGTGCCCCTGCTTTCACAAAGTAATCTGCTGTTTCTATAGTTTACTTTAATAAAGGAGGAACATGCATAACTCAGGTGATGTCATCACTTGAATATTCATGAGGTGGGTCTTTTGTTAATTAAGACGCTTGATTGATGTTGATAAGTCGTGTCTGTTGAGACGCGGGGTCAGATGCTCCTTCACTGCACCGTTGGGAAGATACTAATCGATCTTACAAACACACTCAGACCCTCAGGACTCGGTGTTGTTGTTCAGCATTAATGAGAGATGTTGACAAATGAATAACACATGGGTGAAGGGTTCGGATGGTTAGAATTGGCTTTAGTTCAGCAACTGTATCACTCTATTGGTTACTATGTATTCTGAATGATACTTTTTTTTTTGAAAAAGTATTTAATGCTTATTCAGGCTGCATTTATTTGATCAAAAATACAATTAAAACCAGACAATTGTGAAATGTTATTACAATTTCAAATAACTGTTTTCTATTGTAATATGTTTTAAATCGTAATTTATTTTTGTGACGCAAAGCTGAATTTTTAGCTCCAGTCTTCAGAGTCACACGATCCTTCAGAAATCATTCTAATGGGATTTGCTGCTCAAGAAACATTTCAGAATGCTTTATGTTATTGTGAAAACCGTGATGCAATCAAACACTTGGGGTAAGTCAGATTTAAAGAAATGAATACATTTATCCTGCAGAGGATGCATTAAATTGACCAAACGTGACAGTAAAGACATTTATAACGTTACAAAAGATTTCAAATAAAAACTAAAAAACATTTATCACAGTTTCCACAAAAATATGAAGCAGCACAACTGTTTTCAACATTGATAATAATCAGAAATGTTTCTTGAGTAGCAAATCAGTATATTAGAATGATTTCTGAAGATCATGTGACACTGAAGATGGAGTAATGATGCTGAAAATACAACTTTGCATCGCTGGAATAAAATTACATTTTACAATATATTCATATAAAAAACTGTTATTTTAAATAGCAATAATATTTCACTATTTTTTGTTCAAATTAATGTAATTTTAGTGAACAGAAATAAATTATTAAAAAAATAATCTGAATTATTCCAAAGTTTTGAGCGGTACTGTAAATCACAAATATATGTGCATTTATGTATTTGGCAGATGCTTTCATCTAAAGTGATTTGAAAGTATTCGAAGTATATGATTTATAATATATTCCCTGGGAATCAAACCCATGATCTTGGCATTGCTTGCATCATGCTCTACTGTCTTAGCTGCAGGAATACAATAATATATTCTTATATTATAACAAACAGTTCAAAATGGATAACATTTCCAGAGCAGCCCTCAACACATCAGAAGATGTAAAGTAGATGTTATGATTGTTATGATCAGTGGGACCCCTGTGGAGAGGGTGAGCAGCTTCAAGTACCTCGGTGTAAACATCTCCGAGGACCTGACTTGGACTGCACACATTCAAACACAGGTTAAGAAAGCCAGGCAAAGGCTGTACCATCTGCGACAGCTGAGGAAATTCAGGGTCTCACCAGCTATCCTGAAAACTTTCTATTCAGGGGCCATAGAAAGTGTACTGACTCAGTGCATCTCAGTGTGGTATGGTAATTCCTCAAACCAGGACTGCAAAGCTCTACAGAGAGTCGTGCGCTTAGCTGAGCGCATCTCAGGATCTACTCTCCCCTCTCTGCAGGACATCTACCTCAAACGCTGCAAAAGCAGAGCTGCTAAAATCATCAAGGACTCGAATCACCCCGGTAACCGTCTTTTCATTTACTGCCATCTGGCAGGCGCTTCAGGAGCATGATGGCAAAAACTGAGAGACTGAGGAGGAGTTTCTTCCCCCAGCCCATCAGGCTCCTAAACTCAGTCTCATAACATCTCATAACATCTACATAACATCTACAGGACTCAATTTAATAAACTGTAAACACATCCATTATTCTCCATCATCCACACTGCTGCTATGTGTACATACCCGGTACAACCTATTTGCACATTCTCTTGCACATTCGTGTTTATATTAATATTTATTAATCCACAGTATACTGTATTGCACATTTTATCTCATTGCACATCTTACTCCTTATTTTGTTTTATTATTTGTTCCTATTTTCATTCTCACCTATATTTATATATATTCTCTTGTGTTATGTTTCATTGTTTTATTTTTTTTATTTTTTTGCACTTTCCATTGAGCGGACCTGTCCTGACTTACATTTCACTACTGATTATACCCTGTATGATTGTGTATGTGACGAATAATAAAGAACCTTGAACCTTGAGATGTCTGACAACTTGCAAAATACCTCAACGGACACTTAAAATAAAATAAGTGCACCGCTAATGCTGTCCTCAAAAAAAGTACACATTCAAACCGGCATTCAAAAGAAAAAAAAATGTTTTGCTTAAAAAACCATGATATTGAAGTAGAGATTGAATATTGTCAAAAGGCTGAATGGTTCTAGTGAAATGAAAGCAGAAGAGGCAGCAGCTGGAGCTGAAGATACCAGTGATTCCAGACGCACCGTCACCAGAGCGAACGCTTCTCACTGAATACACCAGCTGCCAGGAAAGAGCAAAGCTGGAAACAATGCAGAGACATTTACCCACGAAACCCAACCAGAAACACCACGTGTGACCGGCAGGAGAACCACTGAGTACCAACTAAAACAAAACTTTCAATTCAGTTTCAAATTCAATTCATCTTTTGCTGTGTAGTGTTATATTTCCAAACATTGATTGTAATAATCCAGTGATATTTCTGATTGCTCCACACAGAGATCTGATCATCATCATCATCAGTCTGGGATGAGAGATGAAGAAACAGAACAAACCGAGACAGACTCGATCCAGAAGAACTGTGTCAGCGTCTCCAAGATGCTCAAGAAACCTCCTGCAAAGCTCCAGCACTGGTCAACGTTTTAGACACGTGTGTAAAAATACTGCAAAATGAGGATACTGTCAAAAATAATACTGTTCTATTAAACAAATGAAGCAAAAAATGAGCATTGTTTGTGTTTGAAGCAGCTTTTGCTCTCGGTGCACTTGTGCAGAGTTTCTCAGAGAGCTTTGCTATTTAATATATGAAACATTTTATTCATATATTATTATATTTATTTAATGAAATTTTGTTATTGTATGCCACCTATATATATATATATATATATATATATATCACAATATATATATACATATCTGCTAAATGACTAAATAAAAAAAATATATATATATATATATTGTGCTGAAAAACACTTTAGAAAAATAAGTTGAGTTGATCGTTACTTGTGTCGGACTAATTCAATTCCAAATGTAATTCAGTACATTCCTCTTCCTGTCATCCAATTCAACGGTCTATGTGACGTGACCGATTCAATTCAAATTCACACTCATGAATTGAACAGGAGCCGGTTGTTGAATGGTGGATTGTGGCCGGGCATGCACCATCTGGACGGATGGATTAAGGGCGCTCTAAAGTTTCTGGAATACTGCCTCTGCACAGCAGATGAAATCTTAAGCGCGCGTCTCTGCCTAGTCTCCCAAGACCACAGTACAAAGAAGAAGAACGGGAGAATTTCATCTCTCGTCGAAACACCATCTGCCTTCATCTTCTGAGAGAGAGAAGAAAGAGAGTGTAAAAGCGAAAGAGAGGGGCAGGAATGAAAGCACATAGGCATAGATGCTTCCTAACTGCTGCTTCATATGGATACGAGTCCTGTGAGGAGACCGAGAGAGAGAGAGAGGATTGATATCTGAAAACCCCTGCAAACCCTCCACCGCTGCATTGATTCACACTGATGCCTTCGGCTCGCTCGATTCAGTAACATTATCACACTATTTAATGCATTGACACTTCAGTGCATTCATTTGTTCACATGTTTTCTTAAACCATGGTCATGAATTGAGAAATAGCTCCCACGATGTTTTCATTTGCTCCCTGGTTTTAGTAAATCATGGCCATGTTGTGCAAATGTATTCCCTAGTTTTGATTTAATTCAAATGAGGGAACTAATCAGTACAACTTACCCACAATTTACTAAAAAGTGGGAATGAATGACGTGAATTTAAATTGTATTTATTTTACAGAGGTATATTATGTCACACATCACACTTCTGTAGAAGATGATGCAAGCACAAATCCATGAATGAACGTTCCCGAAGTGAAGTAAACTTCAACGGATTTCCCGTGTTTAGGGAGTAGGGAGCAATGAACACTGTGTAGGGAGCATGTCAATCAGAACACAGTTCTCTCATTAGGACTGGAATTAAAAACCAATGAACTAAAACAAAGGAAAGAAAGAAATGCAACTTGGCCTCTCTTTATTACAACAACTGAACAAATTTGTGCAATGACCACAATATATATATATACATTATATTTTCTTCCATACTCCATAGCATAGCACCTATACTATATAAATACATGTGACTTGATTACTCACAAGTTTAGCCCTAAAGATGTATTTGACCAAACAAAGCATGAAAGGGGAAATTATGTTTGATATCCTTTTCTGAGCTTAAAAGAAATGTTTCTATCATCTGTCATGTATGGAAAGATCTGCACAAAATATTCCTATTTTCTATCATTTTTCATCTTTGAACATGCATGCTATGACGTCTGTGGTTTCAGTGGCTGTATTTCAGACGTTAAGCACACTTGGCGTGCAGAAGGTGAGGAGAGACGTTCTGCAGACGTGCCCTGCTGTGCGATAATACAATTATAGATTTATGTCCGTTATTTTTGGAGGCCTTCGGGGCATTAAGAGGGCGATCGAACTGAGTGAAAAGACCGGACGCAACACAGAACCCACTGTTATCTGACCGCATCAGTGCATGTTTGTTTGTGAGGATGCATGTGGCCACATGTCCAGCTGTCATGTGCTCATTCTGTAAAATACTTTATTTTTCATTTTTCACATATTAAATAGCAAATCGGCTTAATTAGCTTGAGCTCTTTGCGTTCTCGAGTCTAATTAAACTCATGTAGCGTCACCAGTTGGTGTGTGTATTCCTCAAATAATCCTGAACAAAAATACACACACACACACACACACACACACACACACACGTACACACACACACAACCAACACACCACACACACACACACACACACACACACACACACACACACACACAGACCAACACACACACACACACACACACACACAGACACACACCACACACACACACACACACAACCAACACACCACACACACACACACACACACACCACGTGTTCAACATAATAATCAGAAACGTTTCTTGAGCAGTATATTATAATGATTTCTGAAGATCATGTGACACTGAAGACTGGAGTAATGATGCTGAAAATTCAGCTTTGATAACAGGTAAAAATGACATTTCACAATATACTGACATAGAAAACAGTTATTGTAAATTGTACAAATATTTCACAATATATTTTTCTCTATTTTTGAGCAGACTTGGTGAGATTTGGTGAGTACCAATACCAAACTGTATATCCTTATGACAACATTTTACCTTAAAATTGATGTTTATGATCTATAATGACTACGATAAATAATCATAATAACCAAACAGCAGATCTTCAATCAATCACAGAACTGAATCTTACCAACTTTCACAATGTTTCTGCTACTAAAGCGTAATTAAGAGAAACAAAGACTCTTTCTTAAGTCATAAACAAACAGCACACACGCACACAAAGGCAGATGAAATGTTTAGTCCATATACTGCAAGTGCACAAACCTGCTGAACGTACTTAACATGCATTATTTAGGGATTGTGTCGGTAAAAAACGTCCCTCTCCAGGGGGAGATGCAAACCAGATGCACTATTATTCAGGTAATAAACTGTTACCTGTCAACAACTAATCAATGTTGACAACTTAATTAACTTTAACTAACGTGCTCGGCATTCTCCTCAAACTTTAGCTTGAGCAAAAAAAGTATGAATATATCACCCAACTTTACATTAGAGAGATGAGTTTTGCACACAAACTCAGGTTCTCATCTGTAAGATGAAATAAGGGCACATGCTGCAGTATATTTGAGATTTCAGGCCAGGACTGACACGGGTGAGATTTGTGAGTCATTCTAATATCTGAGCGGTTAAAATGGGGTCTTTGTTTTCTCTGAGAGCGAGAGAGTTCAGCCTGGTCTTAATGAGCTGTCCAGTAAATGGATCGGTTGCCTGGACACAAACGAAGTTCAGTCTCAGAAATTAAATGGAATGATTATTCACTGAATCCCCGACAGACACTAAAGACTAAAGCAGCAGCATCTCCACTGAAAGAAACAGATCACAAAAACTGATCATTCTTTTCACGTCACTTCAAAATGTATACGGTCGAGCTCCAAAAAGGACAAGAAATATGATTCAAAAGTCCAAATATTATTGATAAACAATTAAAATACAGTGCAGATGGAATGTAAGAACTTTCTGTGAACTGTTCAATCAATTTACCTCAAAAGAACATTTGTTTACAGATGAATCTCTTAAAGCTGCAGTCTGTACGTTTTGAGTCTTTGTCGCCATCTCTGTTTGAAACCTGCAACTGCAGTTATTTGGGAATGATTTTCTTGATGTGTGTCGTGCACCGTGTGGCTGTTAGAATCACAGATTATAGTCTATGTCTTTGAATTATGACCCAAATAAGAGTTTTCACCAGATATTATCATCTGAACGAGTAAGTGACAAGTCTGCCACTTTTGTTCTGACCAACTGAGGAAAAAAACAGTACAATAAATCGAACAATTTGTTCACAAATCAGATTTAACAATGGCGTGTTACTCCACATAAAGCAATATACAGTCTGAATTTTACACACAGTCATATTTGCTTCAGAAAAAAAAAAAGAACTCCAAAAAAAGTGCTTTTACTTTCTCATTTGTAAGAAGAAAATTAATATGTTGCACAAATGATTGCACATCGTGCGACATATTTGAGATTTCTGCAGCACAACAGCAGCAGGGATGACACGAGTCAATATTACATGAATATTTTTCCCTGTAAGTAGAATGATGTATATTCACTACATGCATGTTTGGAAAAGTGCTCTATCATGCTGTTTAAGAACACAATATGCGTTCCGTTGAGTGTCCATTTACATGAACTCGGCACACGTCCAAAGTGTCCAAAGTGAATGGAGGCTGTGGTACACTGCGTCCTGTACCTGTCCTCTGTGAGCTGCACCTAATGATGTCGTCTTTGCCTGTCCTTCTCGTCTGCCCCTCGAAAACCAACACTAATGCAGCCGAACTATGACATCATCATGCCAGGAGCCACAGACGCTTTATGACTGGATAAGAGAACGAACGGCATGCACTTAAATCAGCTGGAGGGAGAGAGTTTCAGAAATATTTGAATGAGGACTGTAAATAGGATTAACCAGTTATTATTTAGTAAAAATACTTGCACTGAAAGATATTCTTGAATGTCTGCGTTCGTGCATAGACAGAAGGGCACATTACAATACTCTGACGGTGCTTAATGCAGCACTGAATCTGCAATGAATCAATGCTGAGTGACATTCGATCGATCTAATGACTGAATCTTGCAGAGTGGTTCTTCACTCATTCAAAATGAACCTAAACTGTTATGTTGTTTACACTTATGATTTAAATCAATATGCCAGCTGACAGGTTATTCATGTGACAACGCCTAGTTAAAGATGTACATTCAGAAGAGTGCTCTGATGCTACTTCAATAATAAAAGTACAATGTGCAACCAAAAAAAATGTATTTCTTATTTTTATTGAGTTTAAAATAATAAAAAATTGATAAATAAATAGTTCTTCAAATTAATAATGAAAAAATTAAATTTTTTTATTTTTTGAATCATTAATTGAGACATTACAGTATTAGAATTATTATGCAGAGTATAGATTGGAACCAGAATCATACAAATTGCTGTATTTTGTGAGTGTGTGTGGTAACACAACATTGGCAGCTGTAAATGCAGTGAAGTTACAGATCTATCAAACGCTCAGTGAAGATTAATGCTTTATTCACCGAGGCCAAACAGGGTGTGAAATGAGTGAAAGCAGGCAGGTGTACAAAACGAACACACACACACACACACACACACACACACACGCACACACACACGCACACACACACACACACACACACACACACACACACACACACACACACACACACACACACACACACACACACACACACACACACACACACACACACACCACACACCACACACACACACCACACAAACACCACACACACACACACACACACACACACGGACACGCACTAAAGAAAAAAAGAAAACATACTCTAACCTTCACAACAGCAGATGCTTTATGGTGCCAACTGGTTTTTATTGTTTCACGTCAACTCGCTTAGTTTAATGACTGACGGCTTTTTATGAGAAGCGTTTCTTCATCTTACCTTACACCAATATACTACACACCACAATAAACCAAACACACACACATCCATCTCTCTCACAAACAGCGTCTGCAGACTTCAAAACAACACCAGGTTCTGAGAGAAATGCAAGCCTCATATTCATCCAAACACCAAATCAAATCAAGACAAATCTTCTAAATCACGATCATGAAACCCACATTTCACCTCAAAATAAAATGTATTATAATAATAATAATAGACACAAATATTGATTTAAGCTATTTTAGGATCATTACATTTGTGAGCATTATTTTCAGGACAAACTTAAATTCTTATTACTAAAATCACTACAAATACAGAAATATTGCCATTTAAATAAAATTCAATAGCATTTCAAATTGTTTTTGTATGTATTAAAATGCATCTAATATGCCTAATAGATCTTATTCTCTTTATTGTGCATAATTCACTAGTGCACATTAATTTATTGATGCACAAAACGTTTCTTCATAATATTTATACTTTCTATGTACTTAATAAATAATTGCAAATAAAACATAAAAATAAATAAACAAGTAAAAAAAATAAACTATGCAACCATTATTTTGTTGTTTGAATAAAATAATCTATTTATTCAATATTTCAGTATTATTCCTTTGTTTGGTGACAGTTTGTTGCTTTGTTTGTCTCGTGTTTTGCAGGGTCTTCAGATTATCTTAAAGTAGCATGATGACACAGGAATACATATTTCAAAAGAGATTTGGGAGGAAGAGCTGAAACAGATTCATACCTGCTCTATTAATGCAAGATTATAACGTATACAGTTTAAAGTGCTGTATAGGTTACACTATACCAAAACTAAACACGATCACATTTACCCTTCAGTTCCTCTATTATGTGATCGATGCAAGTGCTCAGATGGGACGCATGCTCATACTTTTTGGTTTTGCCCTGAGATTTCTGAGTTTGAGAAGAATATTTTTGGTGGTACTCAAATGTTTTTGGAGAAGATATCAGTCCAGATCTTGAATTAGCTTGGTTTGGATGTTCTCATCATACATTAGCATTGACACATTCTCAGCAATTGTCTCTTATGTTTGGTATGGTGGAGGCTAAAAGGGTGATTTTGATGGATTGGTCCACTCTACCACCCAGTTTTCACAAATGGCTGGCTCAAATATTTGCTGCCTTTAAGCTTGAAAGGATTTGTTTCTTAATAAAAAAATCGATAAAATCTACTTATTTTTTTTTTTTAATTGAAATTTGTTTGGACACTTATGCTTCAGATAACTTCGATATTACATTTTTTTATTCCATTGTTAATATTTTGTTTGACTTTCTTTAAGAGTTGTATCTGGTGCGTGTTTGGGTGTTTTTTTGTATTGTTTTTATTTTCTTTTGTGTGGTTAGTTCATGTATAGCATACTTTTTGTATACAGTTTGTGGGATTTTATTTAGTTTGTGTCTTCAGAAAACTTTTATAAATAAAATATATTAAAAAAAAAAATAGTATTATAGTTTTTTAATGGTTTATCATGTTGACTTTTAAAGGCAGTACAACAAATCCTACCATTCCAAAATCTTAGTGCTCAAAAATGCATTTTTTCTTTCAATAAAAAGATTTGTGTGAAATACAACGTGTTTTGGTGAGATTCACTCAACTGACAGAAAAGGGGGAAAGATCACGTGATCAGTCGGACCAGCCTGAGGAATGTGGAACTGATGCTGAAGACAGAAGCCAGCCAGCCAACAACCAACACACACACACACACACACACACACACACACGCACACACACACACGCACACACACACGCGCACACACACACGCGCACACACACACACACACACACACACATAACACACACACACACACACACACACACATGTTTACTTAGCTATCTAAATGGGGACTCTCCATAGGCATAATGGTTTTTATACTGTACAAACTGTATATTCTATCCCCTTACACTGCCCCTATCCCTAAACCTAACCATCACAGGAGACTTTTTACATTTTTACAATTTCTAAAAAACTTTGTTTAGTTTATTTTTAAACCTGTTTTACAAATGAGGACGTCCCCAAATGGAGGTTTTTGGAGAATTTGTCAGGTTTACCTCACTTTTGGGTACAAATTTGTCCCCAAAATATGGTTAAGTAGGTACACACACACACACACACACACACACACACACAACACACACACACACACACACACATACAAAACACACACACACACACACACACACACACACACACAAAACACACACACACACACACACACACACACACACATAACACACACACACACACATACACACACACATACCACACACACACACACACACACACACACACACACACACACACACCACACCACACACACATAACACACACACACACACACACACACACACACACACACACATACCACACACACACGCAACAGCTGCCCGACGTATCTGCTTCCTCAAGGAGCAACAGGAGAAAGAATGTGCCTCCTGATAATGAGCTCTCTCACAATCTACAACACACACACTCTTAAACTGGTGGCAGTGTCTTCCCATGAGCCTCTGCTCAGCTTCATTCCAGCAGTCATGTGTCAGTCATCACCTCAGGAATCACAGGACGACCCTGATGCTTTGTGCTCTGCTGGTAAACGTCACTGATTTCTCTTACCTGCGACTGAGTTCGGCCGAGGCATCATCAGACTGAACGAGTTCTGCGCGGGATACTGGACGGGGCCCTCGGACCCTACGGCTCCTGTGGCGACGCTCCGTACCCCTGTCCCAGATGTTGATGCGTCCTCCTCGGCCACCGGAGAGCACGTGTCTGGCCGCACATGCTGAGCGCAGCTCCTTATACTGCCCTCTTTACCCCACTCCAGACTGGAGCCGCTGCGGTCGTCATTCTCTGAAGAGCTGGTGATGGTGGCTGGACGAGAGGAAACTGTATTACTGACACTGTGTGCACTAATGATTCTGATTCATTCATTTAAACTGATTCTATTCAATTCAAATCAATAGTACAGACAACAAACAACTCTTAATAATAAATTGTTCACCATCTTGACTAGTTAGAGATACGTCTACTCTCTATTTTGGATATATTCTAAGTCCAAACTATAAATGATATAGCACATATATATAAACTAGATAAACAGCTAAATCTAAAACTGAAATTAAAACAAAAAAAGTACATAGACATAACATAATAACTATTAAAAATGATTAAAACAAAACTTTATCTAAAATTAAAACATAAAAAAATTAATATAAAATAAAACATTCAAAATGTAAACAAAAACACTAACAGTATATATACACTGAATATATACACAGTATATATATACACAGAAATTGCTATTTAATTTTAGGATTGTTTATTTCCAGGGTTTTCATGACTATGAGAACCAGTTTAAACCTTTCTGTTTATTTCCGGGTTTAAATACCAGATGTTCAGTATGTGTCAGATGTGTGGAGCTCACTGTATACGGGTCTGTAAGTGCATCTAAACAGCTGCATCACACTGTTTGCCTTTTCTTTCTGCTGATTCTTCACAAACTTCAAAGTCATGAGAGCATTAATCCCATCCTGAGCGGGTCACACAGGCCAAACACGCTGCTCTTCATCAACAAACAGCAGACCTTCTTCAGATCGTCTGCTGCTCTTTCTCTCACCCTAAAGGCCCGTACACACCGGGACGAATATCGGCGCGCGTTATTCGCCAGCGTTTTTTGTGTTCACACCCAAGCGATTTTCGCTGACGATGAGCCGAGTGAACATGCAAATTCATTCCCTGACATTAGATGGCGCTTAATGTAAAACAGAAATACCCCGGTACACAAGGTGGCGCTGCGCATTTACGCTTCTGACACTCGCTTGTCACTCAGAAGAAGAGAGCAAGTATTTACGCGCTTGTCAAAATCATACAAATTTGTCATAAAGTTCTTTGTGTTCAGACACCAACGAGACCAGCAGCTCTACATTCATCTTGCCTTGCATCTTCTTTGTCTTCTTATTTCTTCCCGGCAGTGTAGACGCTACTTGGCGTATATCTTCTTCGTCGTTACGTATGTGTGCTCGGCAAGACTGTTTTGTGTTTGAGCGCCCCCAAGTTGTGTTTTACTGTAACTTCAGCTGCTCCAGACACGTGAGCAAAAGCGCCAATCTCATTGGTCGGATAGTTTTTGACGCGGCGCGTCAAACCAAAAAACAACCCGAGGGTTTTAATAAATGACGCTTTTACGCGTGCGTTTTTCGCGTCGGTGTGCACACTCACATTGGCGCCCTTTGTTTAGTCACGAGGCGTTAAACGTCGGCGAATATCGCGCGTGAAATTCGTCCCGGTGTGTACGGGCCTTAAAACTCTCCAGGCCTGATGCAGAGACAAATCCTGTGTAACCCGTTTGCTAAACAATTCTTGCAAGAATGGATTTTACAAACAGTTGACACAGAAATGTGTCATGCTTCTTATGTGTACTGCATCTAAAGGACAAAATAAACTAAATGAGATAAAAAACTGGCTATAATTCAGGGTTAGACGCCCCTTTCTTACTACAACTTTGTGGTAATAACACATATTCTCCCTTATTTTCTCAGAAACTAGTTGATTCATAGAGAAATGTTTAATCTTTCTATCTGCAACTGAAAAATTCAGAGCGGAGCTCAAAACCGACCAAGCTGCATCAACACCTCATCCTGCGAAACCCCCCCCGTTTGGATCTACAGGCCGACACGAGCTGTGATTTCAGCTCTCAGAGCAGAGGATGATGGGATGGAGTATTAATGAGGTGATGAAGACGCACAACTGGTGGTGCTGCGGTAGATTTTCAGTTATTGGGTGACACAGAAATGTTCAGGTCGTATAGTACCCCGAAAATCTAAACATAAACATACTTTCCCCACAAATTCTTATTACCGTGATGAGTAAAAATCTGATTCCCATTCATTCAATATCAAAACGAATCAAATCTAAATCAGTCTGGACACATTGTGTTTATGTTTTATTAATTAAACGTAGTAAAAACAAATGCTACCATGATGCATACTTAAAAAATAACCTTATATCTATGAACATTATCTTATAAAACAGGCTTCATTGTATTTATGCAAATTATCATTTATTTATACATTTATTTATTAACACCATGCTAATATTTGAATATTAATATTTAAATATAAAATGCTTCACTTTTATTAACTATACTAAAATAATAATTTTTTATTTATTACATATATATATTTATTACTTGTATATTAATTGTTTATTTTAAATGTATTTAATTTGTAGAATAAAATTGTATACGTATAATGACTAAATTATGCTGATTTTAATGAAAATAAACATTAATCAAATATTGTGTACAGGCCAGTGTTATTTTAGTATCACTGAAAGACTATTATAGTTTTTATTCATATTTTGAAACTGTTTTCAAAACTATTTTTATTTGAATTTTAATTACAGTTTTGGTACTTTTATTGTTTGTTCAATTTTTAGTAGTTTTGTATACGTCTACATAGTTTTTATACATTTTTATTTCAGTTTTAGTTATTTTCAAGTTAAACTAAATTAAAATGAGAAACGTTGCCTAGACAACTAGCTGAAATTATTTGTATTTTATTTTATTTTGAAAATAAAATTTTTATTTTATGTCAAGAAACGGAAACCTTTTTATGGTTTCAGTTTCAGTTTTTGTTAACTATAATACCCTGATCCAGACTGTATGACGGTCATTTAAGATTCTTTCACTTTATGCTAATAAAGCTGTGTGTGTGTGTGTGTCTGTGTCTGTGTGTGTGTGTGTGTGTGTGTGTGTGTGTGTGTCTGTGTTGTGTGTGTGTGGGTGTGTGTGGTGTGTGTGTGTCGTGTCTTTGTGTGTGTGTGTGTGTGTGGGTGTGGTGTGTGTGCGCGTGTCATGTGTGTGTGCGTGTGTCGTGGTGTGTGTGTATATGTGTGGGTGTGTGTGTGTGTGTGTCTGTGTGTGTGTGTGTGTGTGTGTGTGTGTGTGTGTGTGTGTGTGTGTGCGTGCGTGTGTGTGCGTGTGCGTGGTGCGCGTGCATGTGTGTGTGTGTGTGTGTGTGTGTGTCTCACCGATGATGCCGCTGTCGTTGCTCTCGAGGGTGGAGCTGGGGCTGGTGATGGCTCCACAGGCCGGGCGGCTGCTGTTACTGTTTAAGGTGGAGCAGGGGCTGTCCGTACACGGAGACGCAGTGCTGCTGGTCAGTGTGGAGCATGGACTGATTCCCTGATTCACTGGACACTGCAGAGATAACAGAGAGACACGCTGATGTTAATGGAGGCTGCTTTAACAGTAATAATGCAAACACTGTTATCGGTGTTACAGTTTATGGAGGGGTAGAGGAGAGATTAACACACAACACCTGAATCAATCACAGAGTCTGATATCTCTCTTCAACCAAATAAAACCAACCAGCACAAATAAACAACTGATGAGGAAAAGATCCCTGACATGCCACCAGAACCTCATCCGAAGACCCTTCACATGACATCCCAGAATACCTGGAGAAAAACCAGCTACTAGCATCTAAACGTCAATAAACGCCCTGACATGATGCACAGTCACAAGGGTTTACACAGCTTCAAATGGCATTTCTAGTTAAGTTTTTTTTGTCACATGACAAAAAAATGGCTTCCTGCATATTCATTATAATATTAATATATAAACATATAAAAACTGCTTTACTGCTAGTAATTATATTAATATATAATGTTTTAAAAAATTAATAATTAACAATTCATGTTTAATAGGCTATATAAAGTGTTATTATTTTATTTGTATTACTATTATAATTATTCAATATTATGCCTAAATATTTCATCTTTCAAATGTTGAAATGATATTGTCTTGACCAATACTCATGAGTAGTTCTCAATGTCATATCCTCTTTTAAGGTTTTATTGTGAAATGACTTTATGCATTATTAAAAGTAGATCATTCTTATTATTTATAATAATATAATTAATATATAATTAATAAAATTAGTGAAATTAATAACAACAACAATTATAATAATATGATAGTTAAATATTAATATTTAGATATAAATCTGCTTATATATATATATAAAATAAAAATCAAATAAAAAAATACCAACTAGACATTATTTACTTTAAACCTCACAAATATATCAAAATCTTTCGTCATATGACAACAAAATGTCTTCCTTGATGTTGATAGCACCACATTAATATTTAAATTGTAATATTTAAATCTAAATCTATTTAAATGTTATAGTAATAATAATAATAATACATATTTAAATCTAAAACTATTCCTCTGTTTAATATTATTATGATTTACTACCATTATGTAATTTTTTCCAAATATTTCAGCTTTTAAATGTTATTTTTGACACTTACACGTAAACATTTTTGATATTAAGACCCACAAAAATATCATAAATCACTTAAATTCGGACTTTGAAAATGTTCATCATAGAAGAACGGGTGAATCTGGGTGAATCTGGGTGAACATATTTCTGATTCACATAACAAACTGAAATGAAATAACTGGCTGTTAAAAAGCCTGAATCAGGCAGATTGTTTACGTCCCTCTCTCTCAGACCCCAAACGCAGGAACGCGAGTCAGTCAAGGTCACAAAAGCAGATGAAAGTTCCTTTAAAACAAACTTCCAGACGGCAGCCTGATGAAACAGATTAAAGACGCTCACTGAATCCCGCCGGAACACATGACGCAGATCATTACCAACTCTCAAAAACACATTGTTGCTTCCCTCTTCAGGCAATTCCCACACGCCTTCAGAGCGACGAGCCATTATGATTTATTAAACAAAAGCATTGCACATGAAGGGCGTTCAGACCACAGCCTCGGACTAATTATCTCATCATCCGAAACCCTGACAGAGCTAAACTATTTCTGGAGCAGACCTCAAGTTTCTGGTCGTCGGCTCGGAGCGAACGGGAATGACTTACTGTGGTGGCACACAGACACACTCCTCATCGCGTCTCACACTGACAGACGGCAAACACGCGGCTTTAATCCTTGCGGTTTTCTCTCGTCCGTCTCGCTCTCTCACTCTGGTAGCGGCTGTGGAAAATACCTTTTTTTCATTCTTGTCGTCCATAGGTATGCGCGAGGAGCCCGGGATGCCTTCGCCCAGCAAGAACCCTAAGCGTGTCATCAACTCCTGAGTGGCGGGGGAGGGGCCTGGACCGGCCAGCTCTGAAACAGAGAGAGAGAGAGAGAGAGAGAGAGAGAGAGAGAGAGAGAGAGAGAGAGAGAGAGAGAGAGAGAGAGAGAGAGAGAGAGAGAGAGAGAGAGAGAGACACGGGTGAACGAGAGAGAGAGAGACAGACCTTACGGGATCTGCGCAGATAACACACCAGCGACTGCAACGCAGTCATTCTCTGGAACAAGCACAAAACCGGAATTACAAGCAATGTCATGATTCAGAACTCCAAGTGACTCTGTTTACGTTTTTAATTCATGTACCTGGTCTTATTATAAATTATGCATCTTATTCAACAGGAAAAAATAAGCCATTTTGCTCCACCTCTGAAACAACGTTCCTTTGCTGATGACATCACAAATGCCTCACATGTTTAACCCCTCCCCCCTCAATCTGATACACTGTTAACAATCCAATCATTTCCTGAAAATACAATTACAATGAATGAGAATCGAATCCGGTAACAACAACCAATCCATCAATAAGGCGTTTTAACGTTATACCATCACTTCTGGCCAGAATACAAGTCCTTAATCCATAACAACGCCATCTCCTGTTGTCTCTCACATCAAAATCCACCCACATATTGGTATTAGAACTGTTTTTACGGAGCTTGATCTGTGCAGATTTCTCTCCTCATTCAGAAAAGATGAATTTTTCACTGAAGAAGAAATATTATGGATAGAGGACTCGTGGTTAGAAGCAGCGGCTTAAAGTTAAAAATATCTTAATGATGGATTTGTTTCTTACAATAACACAGCTTCTCACTTCATAAGACATTAATTGATGGACTGGAGTGGTGTGGATTATTGTGATGTTTTATCAGCTGTTTGGACTCTCATTCTGACGGCACCCATTCACTAATGACAACATGACAATTCTGAGAGCTGTCTGTCCGTCCCATAAACTGCAATGGATTTAACACGATCAAAGTCCAGAAACGAAGCAAGGAGATCGGTGAAATAATCCATGTGACGACAAGGGTTCACCCGTAATTTTACGAAGCTATGAGAATACTTTTTGTAGGCAAAGAAAACAAAAATAACGACTTTATTTAACAAGACTCCTCCGCGTCACCGTAGCACCATTTTGGAGAGTATCCACTGAACGCAACCGCATATGCTGTTCTGTGTCAGCCGCGTCCACGGATACGGTTTCTACATTGTTTACGCTTTGATTTGAACGAAAACAGCGTATTTCTCATTTTGGGGTTGAGTAACCCTTTAACAGTGAGAAACACAAATTAACAAAACTGTGTGAAAATATGAAAGATAAAAGTGAAATTCTCTAAAGAGAGTTTAAGAGCAAATATTGACTCAAATGTCAATCTGTTCCTCGAACAACTCGAATGACTTGGAAAAGAACACTGTAGTACAGAAAAAGATGAAATGCATGCATGAAGATAAAAAATAACCGCATGAAGCAACACGAGGGTGAGTAAACAGACAAAAGTGTCACTGCCAGTGAACTGTTTCTTCAGTCTGTATGGAGAAGGTAAGAATATGTGATCATGAGAACGAGCAGATGAAGGGGAGTTTGTTATTAATATCCATTTTTCATTACTCTTTCATCTCTCTCATCTCAGTGCCACACATATTAATAACAAGCATTCCTGTAGATTCAGAGCGCTCACACAAATCTTTCATTCAGCACAGGTCTGGAGCTAAAAGAGCCTCAATAAATATATATGCATATTTTACAAATATGTATATGCCCATATATGTGCATTTTTCTTTATTTAAACTTGCATCTGATTGGCTAAAGAGAATGTTTAAAAAACACAAACTTGTAAATCTGCGCCTCACAGAAAAGGATATTTAATGTAAAATGCATATACATTTATAGTGACAACAATTCAACAATCAGTTCATATACAAACATTCAGAAATGTGCAAACTTACTTAATCGTTTTTTTCATTTAAAATCTTATTTTGAGAAAGGAAATTTGGTTGTGCACTTGCAAACCTTATTTTGTTAATATGAATTAGATTATGACTTTGCATATATACAAACATTTGCTTGAGAGAGTAAATTAGCTTACGCTTTTGTGACTTTGTAAAAAACATTAATTTAGTTTTATCCCAGAATACAAAACCTGAACGGAGCAGAAGAAAGCACACTCTATCGCTCACAAGCACACATGAACACGGCATTATTGATCTGAGCCTCTTCTGCAGGATTTACCCCGAGATCCACAAACACATCACACGCAAGACAACAGCAACCCTCAACACGGTCATGCTGAGCTGTTTCTGGAAAAACTCAGAGATTCATAATCACAACACACAAGGTATTTCTTGAACAGGGACTGATTCACTTTAGAGGGAGAGCAGCACTTAAGATATCCAGAACACGCAACTATCTAACCTGCATTTAATTACATTTATAGATATTAGATTATTGCATTAAAGACAATTGTATCTTTCAGCCAAGTTACCATGAAAATAATCTGATTGTTTAGGAAAGACTGAATCAAATCTGATTTAAAGATTTCAGTCATTTATGGTCACATACGGTTTTTCTAACATAACTGTGTTCCTGTGGCTCAGTGGTAGAGCATTGCGTTAGCAGCGTAAAAGGTTGTGGGTTCGATTCCCAGGGAACACATATACTGATAATAAATGTGTAGCCTGAATGCACTGTAAGTCGCTTTGGATAAAAGCGTCTGCTAAATGCATAAATGTAAATAACTAAATACCATCCAAATGTTTGGGGCGAGTAAGAATTTTATTTTATTTTATTTTTTCAGCAAGGATGCATTAAATTGATCAAAAGTGACCACAAAGACATTTATAATATTACAAAACATTATATTTCAAATAAATGCTGTTCTTTTAACCCTCTGGTTGTGTTCGGACTCCTGTCACACTTGTGGTGTTCCCGGTCAAAAATGACCGGACTCCGATCAATTTCTTATAAATCTGTCATTATGCTATATTATCACTAAATATTGGATTCAATCTTTTTGTCAACTTGTTTTCTTTCATTTAGGACTGGTTTTGTGTTTCTATTTGCATCTGATTAATCGTAGCCCTCATTTATCCGAAAGTAGGCACCTCATTTTTTGAGTGAAAAAAGCATTTTTTATGAATAATTTTCACAATATGAGATAAAAAATTATGAAAATTTGCCATTTTTGACAAGTGTGACTTTGTGCAATTTTGTACAAAATAAAAAAAATTGAAAGTAAACTTCCTGATTAAACATTAAAGCGCACTAGTGTGAGAAACAGTGCAAATTTTCATAATTTTTTTTCTCATATTGTGAAAATTTTTCATAAAAAATGCTTTTTTCACTCAAAAAATGAGGTGCCTACTTTCGGATAAATGAGGGCTACGATTAATCAGATGCAAATAGAAACACAAAACCAGTCCTAAATGAAAGAAAACAAGTTGACAAAAAGATTAAATCCAATATTTAGTGATAATATAGCATAATGACAGATTTATAAGAAATTGATCGGAGTCCGGTCATTTTTGACCGGGAACACCACAAGTATTACTAGGTGAAATAAAACCCACAAAAAATTACGAAAATTTTAACAAAATTAATGAGAAGTACTTATACCCTATGTGAACAAAGTCAGTAAGTTTGAGTCCAATGCGATAACGTTAACAAGTATTTTCGGGAAAAAGAAAATCTTTTTCGGGTCAATTTGACCCGAACACAACCAGAGGGTTAAACTTCTATTAATCAAAGAATCCTGAAAAATAAAAAGTATATCTGCTTTCACAAAATATGAAGCCGAAGGATTGCGTTCATTATTATTAATGTTTCTTGAGCAGCAAATCAGTATATTATTATGATTTCTGAAGATCATGTGACACTGAAGACTGGAGTAATGATGCTGAAAATACAGATTTCACCAAAGGAATACATTTAAATTACAAAAAATATATTCAAATGGAAAAGTTATTTAAAATTCTAATAATATTTCACTATTTTCACAGCATTTTGATTAATAAATGCAGGCTCGGTGAAAAGAGACTTTCTGACCCAAAACGTTTGAACTGTAGTGAAAGTCAATGGAATTTTTATTCATGTTTTCATTCATTTTCGCAAATCTTACTAAAAATATAGAATCAAAACCAATTTTAATCAGTTCGGTATTTTCAAATGATTAACTTGCAGTATAAGCAATAGTAGTACTTGCCATAGTGCAGTTGGTTGATGTTGGAAATCAGCTAGCGGTTGAAGAGCACAATTACTCCCACAGACGTCATCTTGACATTTGAAAACAACACACGAGCCAACATCCCTCTCAAACGTGTCTCCATGTCTCCTCACCTCCGTCTGCTTTCATTCATGCCTGAGTGCTGCAGAGACTCATTTACATGCTCCCCAAAACCACAGCTCAGCGCCGGAGGACATTTCAGCAGCGCTCTCGCCTTCCAGAGAAGAGCCCAACAAACACTCGCTCCTCGTCCGTTCAGGCAAAACATCTGTTACTGCGAATGCCAGAGTCACAGCAACAAGCTGTTAACAGGTGCCCTTTCCACTGCCCGCGGCCCACACCCAACATCCCGCCAGGATCACAATTCATAATTAATGCTGAAATCAGGAGCTTTTCTTCACTTGTTAGCAGTGAGCTCTAACACTGAGATTCAGGTCACTGGTACCTAATGTACCTAAAAGTCCATATTGGTTCATCCTTTTGACTATAAACATAATATCTTACTCTAAAAAAAAAAAGGTGCTATATAGCACTAAAAGTGGTTCTTGGTTCGTAATCATTGGGGAACCACTTTTGGTGCTATATAGCACCATATCTTCAAAGGCGCTATACAGCACCTTTGTCAAATGGTGCTATGTAGAACCATAAGAGGTGCCATATTGCATTGTATTTCTTCAACAAAAATGGTGCTAAACAGCACCAACAGTGGTTCTTTTGCTCGTAAAGAACCTTTAAAGGGGCTTAACAGGTTCATTGCACGGCAGTGGTGCTATATAGCACCTTAATCACCCCAAATAACCACTGAAGAACAGCTGAAGAACCTTAACAGGTTCTGTATATGGTAGCGGTGCTATATAGCCCCTCAGTCATTCCAAAGAACCGCTGAAAAAAACAAGATTTGGTGCTATATAGCCCCTCATTCATGCCAAAGAACCGCTGAAAAAAACAAGATTTGGTGATATATAGCCCCTCAGTCATGCCAAAGAACCGCTGAAAAAAACAAGATTTGGTGCTATATAGCCCCTCAGTCATGCCAAAGAACCGCTGAAAAAAACAAGATTTGGTGCTATATAGCCCCTCAGTCATGCCAAAGAACCGCTGAAAAAAACAAGATTTGGTGCTATATAGCCCCTCAGTCATGCCAAAGAACCGCTGAAAAAACAAGATTTGGTGCTATATAGCCCCTCAGTCATGCCAAAGAACCGCTGAAAAAAACAAGATTTGGTGCTATATAGCCCCTCAGTCATGCCAAAGAACCGCTGAAAAAAACAAGATTTGGTGCTATATAGCCCCTCAGTCATGCCAAAGAACCGCTGAAAAAAACAAGATTTGGTGCTATATAGCCCCTCAGTCATGCCAAAGAACCGCTGAAAAAAACAAGATTTGGTGCTATATAGCCCCTCAGTCATGCCAAAGAACCGCTGAAAAAAACAAGATTTGGTGCTATATAGCCCCTCAGTCATGCCAAAGAACCGCTGAAAAAAACAAGATTTGGTGCTATATAGCCCCTCAGTCATGCCAAAGAACCGCTGAAAAAAACAAGATTTGGTGCTATATAGCCCCTCAGTCATGCCAAAGAACCGCTGAAAAAAACAAGATTTGGTGCTATATAGCACCAAAAGTGGTTACCCTATGATTACGAGCCAAAGAACCACTTTTAGTGCTATATAGCACCATTTTTTAGAGTGTATATTTAAGATTTTTTCCAAACATTTCATCCAAACAGTCATTGTAGTTAAATATATTTAAAATAATGAATGTAATAATAATCTAGTCCATACAATAGTTTTTCCACACGGTTTTTCACTAAATTAACACAAGAAAACTGGAGTGATAATGCAAATGAATCAATAACACAAGAGCTTTGAATCGATTCATTGAAGAGAACAGACTGATGAACTGATTGATGGACATTTTTAGGAAATGTAAAGGTCAATTAAAAAGCACATTAAAAGCATTGTAATATTTACAATGCTGAATTTTAAGCAAAATGATTTTGAATATATTATTGATATTTGTATAGTGCATCCAGATCATATAGATTGAATGCATTAGAGAAAATGTAATAACAAATACGTAAAAATGAATGAATAAATAAAATATTTTCTATTAAATATATAAATATAAGGAAAAATATATATATAGTGCATCCAAATACTGCAGATTGAATGCATTAGGGAAAACAGTTCTAAAACTAATAAAATAAACAAACAAAAAAATCAATTAATTAATTAATTAATCAAGAAAATATTGGTAAAACATTTTCTATGTTACATTTAAATATTTAAAAAATATATATATTAAATATTTTCTATACTAAATATCAAAACAAATCTGACAAAATTTAGGAAAGAGTTCAATAATACGTATTCTTAAACTAAATAACTAATGTTTTGAATTCAAACATCTTGATAAAGCACAGCTGTATAAATGTGGTTGCAGTCTTATGTGTTCCTAATGAACTAGTGGTGTTTGATGTGGATTAATGAAACTCTACAGAGCACGGCTTCACTTCCAGACACAAACCTGCACACAACCGCTAGTAATCATGGGAGATAATCTATCAGAAACCCTGCAGAAGATAACATCTACATCTTAGGAAGCATTTGCCATGATGGTGTATCTGAAGTCTTCATGACATCATGACCACTGAACAAGCGTCTTTCTCACAGCGGCTAACCTGATCATGTCCAAGCACTGACTTGGTTTAATTTCTAAGCATGTGATGTGACACGACTCTGTCTGTCTGTTTCTCTCCGATTCCATTGTGATGACGTCGGGTGTGAGAGAGAGAGAGAGAGAGAGAGAGAGAGAGAGAGAGAGAGAGAGAGAGAGAGCAGAGAGAGAGAGAGAGCAGAGAGAGAGAGAGAGACGAGAGAGAGAGGAGAGAGAGACGAGAGAGAGAGAGAGAGCAGAGAGCGAGAGAGCGAGAGAGAGAGAGGAGAGAGAGAGAGAGAGAGAGAGAGAGAGAGAGAGAGAGAGAGAGAGAGAGAGAGAGCGAGAGAGAGAGAGAGAGAGAGAGAGAGAGAGAGAGAGACTGTAAAATTCCGTTTGAGAAGCGGGGTGTGCTCTGATTGGCCAGCTATCCAGTGCGTTATGATTGGCCGAATACCTCAAGCGTGAGACGGAAATGTTACCATGTTGTGATGCCGTGTCCCAGCGCGACAGACTAAAACAATATAACCCACTATAAATGAGGCATTTGTTGCATTCAGTGAGGGCATAATTACTGATTATAATGACTCATACGGTCTTTTTATTCGTTGCACCGCACAAACATAACACCACGTCTGCATTTGTGATCGTAGAAACACCAAACAAGTGCACTGCTCAAAACTCGCGTTTGAATAGTCGTTAGCAAATTCTTTAAATATCGAAACTTATACGTACAGGCTGTGAGTCAGAAGTCCTTGCGACGTTGATTAAATAAATTCCCCCAATTTATAGTGTTCACAGCCATTCACAGCGTTCACATTGTAGGCTACTCTCCCGGGATCGGGAAATAAATATATCGCTTTTCAGTTATAATCTTTCTTATACTTGTTTCTCTTCTGTTTTAAGTTTTATAATCAATTCTTACTATGTGTAAGTTGGTTGTTGTTTGTTAGCATGTGTGTTTGGCAGTGTTATGTTTTTAGGATTACTGATAAACTACTGCCGTTTGATTTATCTATTTCAATTTTAGATAAATTATGTCTGAATTTACTGTCTTTATAGGTATTTTCTTAAGTTTTAGTTTCTTTAATTTGAGTTATTTTAGTAACGTAACTTCTACATACTACATGGAAATGAAATAACACACATATATATATGGGCTTAGTGTCGTGTTAGAATCATTATTATACTCATACATTTTGTTGTTTTAATATTTTGAATTGTTTTAGCTTTATTTTTTGTATTTAAATGTTTTGTTTTGAAATGTTGTTGTATGCATGTCATTTTTATTTATTTCTTTTTTTCTTAAATGTGTGTATATAGTATTTGTAGAGTTTTAAATGATAGTTTGTTACCTTTTTCTTATTTGTAAGTCGCTTTGGATAAAAGCGTCTGCTAAATGACTAAAAGTAAAGTAAAGTAAGTAAAGTAAAATATTCAGTGCATACACCTCACTCGATTCACTGACACTAAACAGAAAATGAAATGAGCTGCCGTCAGATCTAAAGACTACACACGCTTGAAAATAAAAGTCCCGGAAGCAGTTTCTCATCTCTAAAGCAAGCAGAGAGTAAAATAAAACTCTTTAAACACATCAAACCGTATCATAGCCTTTCAACAAAGTCTGGCCCACAATGTTCTGCGTTTACATGCCATTTAGAGACAGGTTTATCGAAGAGATTAATATATTATATATATATATATATATATATGGTGTAGGATTTAGTTTGAAGCTATTTTAATGCTGAAATGCTCAGTAAATTTGACAAACAATTACAAATAAATGGCAAGTAACAAATTCAATCAAATAAACAAATTCTGAAAAATTATTTTATTGCAAAAGTACTCCAATAAAGCTTTGTTTTATTTACAACTTAATATGTTAATATGTTAGTAATTATTAGTATATACATATATATATATATATTATTTAGTAATTGTTTTAAAATAATAATAATAATAATAATAATATGTTAACAAATATTATGAATTATTTATTATATATAGACCTCGTCATATGCATATTGTATAAATGTCACTCAATTTGTCAAAAATATGTTCCTGTGACTTTCACCTCATCAAAAAATCTGAATCATTACACACACACACACACACACACACACACACACACACACACACACACACACACACACACACACACAATAATATAAAAGCACACTGATAAAAATGTGCTTTTACTCCCTGAAGCTGCAAAGTAATTGAATGTGAATGGACTGTGGGTGGTCCGAGACTACACATTAATACATCATACTAAACAACTCACACTCATACACCATCTTTACTTTGAAGAGAAGAACACACCTGACTGTAACTGTACAGTATGACACACACAAACACATTCAGCATATACTGAAGGAAAATCACTCATCATTTACTCGTCGTTAAAAAGTGCATTTCTTCTCAAAGGAGACACAAAAGAAGCTCTTCTATAAATTAAAAGTTAATAAGGATGTTGTCAAGCTACAAAATGGCAATAAAAGTTTCATAAAAGCAGTCCATATGAAACGTAATCAGGTTTGGAACAACATTAGCTTGAGTAAATGATGGCAAATCTCATTTTTAGGAGAATTATTCCTTTAATACTCCATGTTTGCTCCTGGGAACCCGCTGTAAAACTCTAGCTTTCATCAGACAGACGTATTAATACACAAACGCCTTCATAAAACAGGACTATTGCTTAACATTAATAATACATAGCACCCCATAAAGCTGAGCACATAAGAGTCATGAACAAACCAAACATGTTTAATCTACAGCAGGCCCCAACATCCACACACACACACTCACACGACGACACACACACACACACACACACATCACACGACACACTAACATACACACACACCCACACACACACACACAACATCACAACACAACACACACACACACACACGAGCACACCACAGACCACAACAAACACACACGTACCACACACACACACCACACACACACACACACACACACACAACACAGACACAGAACACACGCACACGCACACACACACACACACCACACACACACACAGACACACACATCACACCACAGACACAACACACCACACACACACACACACAGTTTCAGGACAGGCTAAAAATAGTATATTGTGCGGCAGAGAAAGCAGGTAGCAGTCTGTGCCTCGGGGAATGTGACACGGCAATGACATCACACATGTCCACCGGCCCGCAGGCGAACACGGACCAGATTTACCCACATCAAACCTATAGATGACTACTATACTCTACTCTCTAACACACACTGCTCTCATTTAACACACAGTATCCCATTATCATAAACTGTGCATAACTTGATTCCTTGCTAATTATTGAGCTTTGCAGATCAGATATTAGTGTTTGACATCATTAAATCCACACAGCGTGTCTCCAGGGAAATACACACACACACACACACACAACAGACACAGACACACACACACCACACACACACAACACACACACACACACACAGACACACACACACACACACACACACACACACACACACACACACACACACTACTAGGAGGAGGTTGGGTTAACATTTAAAAGCTGTGGTGCTGCTCAACAGAAGGTCGTTTTATCATTCAGTCGTTTGTTTTCATCACAGGTGTCATGAGTGTGTGACAGATGTAGCATTTATAAGCTGCAATAGACATGTCATGAAAAATAATAAGTAGGGGTGTGGGACGATTTTTGATCGTGGATGATTAAAATGTCTCCACGATCTGCTTTTGAAAAATATCATAGTATCGTGCTACAGCGTGTCTCCGTCCCAAATACTGTACAACTCAACATAAATTCACATCAAATGTTAACTCTGCAGTAGAGTTACTCTCACGGGACACTGCACTTATTCATAATCATAAAAGTACATTATTTGCATGTGCTTTAAAGCCTTGCCGGTTAAACACTTTATTCGTGTGCTGTACTGAAGTGTGCTTTTTCTGAGCGCGTACACCTGAAGCGCGTGCACACTAAAGCCTGTCAAACAGCACCTGATTACTGGACTTATGCATCTGATTGAGCTAATAATGTCAAAAACACATGAGGATTACATATAAACAGTGTCTAAAGTGAAAGTAAACAGTTGAGAGAAAAAGGATGTGTGATAGATGTTGTATTTACCATTCACCTCTTGCATAATCAACACACTATTTTCCAGTTTAATATTGTAAAGCTGCACTGACACAATCTGTATGGTATAAAGCGCAATATTAATATGCAATTAAGACTAATATGAGTAAACTATGTCCGTTATATTTCACCTCATTTTCATTTCTCTCTCTCTATATATATAAGATGAATGTGTCACACAAATGTGCACCCAGCCAGACAGTAAATGTGTTACATGATGTGTGTGTTTCTACACAAGGGTGGTTAATTCAGCACCGAGCGTCCACTCACTTTTAAGAAGGCAGTGCCGTTCACGTATCCGGCAGCATTCATGGATTAGTCCCTATGGGCCTCAGCTACCCGCATGATCTCCATCACAGCCAATCAAGTCCAATCAGCAACCTTCTCTGCTTAATTAATGAGCTGTGTGAGGTAAGTGGTGGGTGGCAGGTATGACTATGAATTCATAACACGGCTCTGCTTGTGTAGAAATGTTCAAAATTGTTAAATTTTCTATGTACATGCCCCAAAATATAGATAAGCAATGCATCTCAACGACACTTGCTTTAGGACACCAAGTGAAGGGACTCAACAAAGTGTCCTAAAAAAATGAAATCAAATAATATTAATATTAACATGCACATTTAACATCACAGAATATACAAGAAAAAAAACTAATTTGGTTTCTAAAAAGTCTCTTTAATGTTGATAGTTTCATGCTTTTGGCATACAATAATCCACTGCACTTTGTTAAATAAGGCTATTTTTGCTGCTATATAAACTATAATCAATAACAGTGTTATTATATGTAATTACTATTGTATTTTCTGCTGTCTGTGACCATTTAGAACAGGCTTGAACCCATTTTTGGGTCTCGACTAACCATTTGAGAATCAATGAACTAGAGAACTAAAGCAGGAGAAGTTTTTAATTATATCTAGGGCTGCTCATTATGAAAATACTCAGGTTTATGACGCATGGAAATGGCTTCAAACAGCCCTGAAACACTGAGAGCTTCATAAGCTGAAGTTCTTACATAAATATGACATCATCTAAGGGCCAGTGTCAGATTTTAGCATGGCTTTTCAAGAAAACGAACACAGTCTACCTGCGGGACAGGAGTTTGTTCTGAAGCATCCCGTGAAGCCTCTGAGGTTTAAGTTCGAGAGGCAATCATAACTTTGTAAACTATATTCATGTCCTTCATTGAATTTTTTTTGATGGCGTACCTCTCAAAGTGAATTCTCTCCTCAGAAGCTCTTCAGACGCAAGAGCAGACCACACGAGAGACACAATTACTGAGATGAAATTAAGTTTATGCACAGATATGAAGCAATCAAAGCGACCCGAACTTTCTTTTGGAAAGCCATGATAAGACTGCGTCTGCTCTACTTCCTGCCTGGAGATGCAGGTCAAGGAGACCTATGAGTGTTTGTGTACGACTGAACACACACAACCTCACGTGAACTCCAGATCATCACTCAAATACAAGAGAATTAGAATATTATAAAAAGAGAGGAAATAGTTAAAAGCCTTGAATTTTAGAACGATAGATAGACAGAACGACAGACAGAACGACAGACAGAACGGCAGACAGAACGACAGACAGACCGACAGACAGACAGACAGACAGACAGAGACAGACAGACAGACAGAACGACAGACAGACAGACAGACAGACAGACAGAGACAGACAGACAGAACGACAGACAGACAGACAGACAGACCGACAGACAGAGACAGACAGACAGACAGACAGACAGACAGACAGACAGACAGACAGACAGACAGACAGAGACAGACAGACAGACAGAACGACAGACAGACAGACAGACAGACAGAACGACAGACAGACAGGCAGGCAGGCAGGCAGACAGACAGACAGACAGACATACAGAACGACATACAGAACGACAGACAGACAGACAGACAGACAGACAGACAGAGACAGAACGACAGAACGATCGCTATAGATAGATAGATAGATAGATAGATAGATAGATAGATAGATAGATAGATAGATAGATAGATAGATAGATAGATAGATAGATAGATAGATAGATAGATAGATAGATATCGATAGATCTGCTAAAGAAACAAAAGAGTCACTGAAATAAAAATGAGAGGAATAAAAACCTGATGTGCTTTTTATCACAGGGTTCGGTGAAAGACAGAGAGCTGCTCATCTTCAATATGACACAATAACATGCATCGTTGGTCATAAATAAGGAAAACCAGCAAAATAAATTCAGTGTCTCAGGAAAAAATACAAAAACAATGCAGAGAAAAGCATTTATGCGTGGTAAATATTCTCCACTTAGCTCCTGGATATACAGAAAATGACTCTGAAATAACTCCGCTGTTTAAATAATGTCACGACCGAAGGGCAAAAACCAAAGCAACACTCTCACCCCTCCGGAGAGATTTACAGGCCGTTAAAGCCCAACAGGACGATACGGAGGAAGCACGAGTGTGTGTGAGATCTGCTGGAGTGTTTACAGAGACCCACGAAACAAATGTGTGTGTGAACCAGACGACTCACACAACAGACACAGACACTCACACACACACACACACACACACACAACACACACACACACACACACACACACACACACACACACACACACACACACACACACACACACACACACACACACACCAGAGTGCGAGAGCTTTAATGAACACATGATGAATGCAGACCTCTCCACTTTACAGCGCTGCTCAGGAGGAAGTTGAAAACCTGCAGAAAACATGCAGAACAACTTCATCAGGAATGCTCAAAGAGAAGCTCAAAGCCCGCTGAATCAGGTGATTTGGCCTCTCCGGTCCCAGGTGAGATCAGAGTTTTTACTTGTGGTCTTGGTCTAAGGACTGGATCGGGCTGTGAACACAAGCGCTTCTAGCTGAGCAAGCTCATTTAGTGTTGTTGTGTTATAAACTCTGTCAGAGCACAATGTATAATGCAGTGAGTGTTTTCTTTCAGGTAGTTCAGATGAACAATATTACAATTCTGCCCGATACTAATAAGTCAATAAATCAAGTATTTTTATTATTAATTATGATGGTGTACTTCTGCCCTATTTTGTCTAAATATATATATTTTTTAAAACAAATATTTTTTTTTAACTGCTGCACGTGAATTTAGGCTTAAAACATTATAATGTTCAGTATGACTTTTTAACTATTATTTCTGAAGTAATATTAATCATTAAACATTAATATTACATTTTTATAATAAAACAATTTAAATGAGTGATTCAAATGTTACTCAATGTAACATACTCATATATATTCATTTTGACATTAATTAAAGATTACATTTAAGTGTTTCTCAAACATTTAATAGTTTTATAGTAATCAAATTATTATTGTTTTAAATGTGTGATGCAAAAGTAAATGTCAAATTGAATAATGAATGGATGAATGTTCATTTTGAGATTTGCTAAAGATTTAAGAGTGATTTCTAGTAAACATCTAATATTTATTAATTGATTTTAAATTATTTTGTCTTTAATTGGGTGATGCAAAGATCAGTGTCTAACTCATTATGTAACATTAAGTACAAATATTTGCTAAAGATCACATTTAATAGTGTTTTTCTAATATTTTGTATTATTATTACATTATTATATTTTTAAATATGTGAATAAGTAAACGTCTAAATAAAAATTCTACAAAATGAATAAAAAAAAAATGAAATAATATATCATATTAAACAACATACAACCAATGTAGACTGATTCCAACAACAACAAAAAACTCAAAACATATAATATCGACCAATAACTGATATGGTAGTGATTTGTACTGTGTTCCTGTGGCTCAGTGGTAGAGCATTGCGTCAGCAGCGTAAAAGGTTGTGGGTTCAATTCCCAGGGAGCACACATACTGATACAAAATGTGTAGCTTGAATGCACTGTAAGTCTCTTTGGATAAAAGCGTCTGCTAAATGCATAAATGTAATATACTGTGCCCTACTTTCAGTAAACTTCAGGCCGCAGTTTTATGACTCGACTTCTGCTCAACAGTTTTGGAGCGACTTCAGGTGACGAGGAAACAAGTGCGTGTTAATAAATAAACGCCTACTACACTCTCAGTCAAAACGCTGAAAGTCTGTCTGCAGGACAGAGTAATTAACAATCATTATGAAGTACACACACACTGGGGCTAATTATGCAGTATTACTGTTATTAGTGAAGCACGCTGACTAATTCCACATGGCACTGTTTGCTTTCTTCCTTCACCTACACCTTTACTGAATGTTTGGGAGAACAGGTATTTACAGACACATTCCCAGGAAGGTTGGGAAGTCTTGGGAATGCCGAGAGCTGTTTAGCGTCCCGCTGATCTCTGCAGTCGTATCCGCTTATGAAGCTGGAGATACCACCTTCATAGTGCTCCTTAGAGTTCAGAAATCATAATTATGAGTTCAAGAGTTATAAAACATTCGATTTAAAAAAAAATTTATGAACTGAAAATAATTAAAGAGTAAAACTAAACCTAAATAAAGTACTAATAATACAACATGCCACCTAATATAATTCCACCTGTGCCTGAGTTAAACCACTCCCCTCCTGCAGATGACGGTGTGGAGTTAAAGAGCAAATTCATTGGGTTTATGAATGTGATCTCTTTGAGATTCAGTTGTATAATGTTTTAATACATTCTAAAGGTGCGTTCACACCAGACGCGAATGAAGCGAATAAATCGCGCTATTCGCGCATAGTTGGACCCTTGAACATTTTGAGTTTACTCGCTTCATTCGCGCGTGAAATTCACTACACAACAGACGTGAATTCGCGTCATGGGAGGGGCTTCTGCAGGCAGCTCCAGTCTCGTCGCTAAATGTATTCCTGTTTTTGTAAAAGTACGAAGATGTATATATACAGCTCCGGGTACCCACATACAACCACAATTACTTTGTCCTCCATTGTTGTTTCGGATTTTCTGCCTCCGCTCGTAATGACGTCACTGCTAGAGCAAGCTCCTGATTGGTTAACGCGGCGCGAATATCCACCAAAGTTCAGATTTTTCAACTGAACTAAATGGCGCCTCAAACGCTCAAGTTAACTCGCGCTATTCGCGCCGCAGGATTGTCTATCGCGTCTTTGCATTGACTTAACATGTAAAATCATTCGCGCGTAACGCTTCATTCGCGTCTGGTTCACTTGCCTGGGCCGAACCAGAGTTCGATTGCTCCCCCTGGACTGTGTTCATATTAGAGGTCTGCTACCCGACCCGAACCCGCGGGTCCCGAAATACTGTCGGGTTTCGGGTCGGGTTTCGGGTTAATGTTTAATGGATAGCGTCGGGCTCGGGTCGGGTTCGGGTTTGTAGCTAAACCAAAACTATATGCAGAGGCTTCGCTGCTTTCATAGATGCACGCACACACATATCAGAGATCGCGCACAAACAGCACGGGAACTTTTATTAGTAAAATAGCTTCAACAGGCTACTGACTCGCAAGTCACAACATTATATTTATCTGCAATGAGGCGGCAAAATCGCTGTTTTTGAAGTAACTAAGCCTCATTGCTTGTAGAGAGAGACGCGCAGACGCAGGTTCACATGCACGCGCAACTTTCCTCACTCTCTCTCTCTCTCTCTCTCTCTCTCTCTCGCTCGCTCGGTCTCTCTCTCTCTCGCTCGCTCGGTCTCTCTCTCTCTCTCTCACTCGGTCTCTCTCTCTCTCTCTCTCTCTCTCTCTCTCTCTCTCTCTCTCTCTCAAATAAATGATTAATTCATTCAAATAAATACAATCTTATTTAAGAGCTTATGTCTGATTTAAAGTAGACAGAATGCTAACGAGCCTTAACTGACAAAAAATGACCATAATTTGCACGGTCATCATCTTCTTGTCCATACAAAATTCATAAACTCGGCAGAATGTATGCGACCGCTGCACCTGATGTTCACAAACTTTCCTAACTGGTAAATGTTTGTGAAATGGCAGAGCCTTGATTAATCCGTTTCTTTGCATGCAATCGTGAAATGCAACGTTCTTCCTTTTTTTTTTTTTTCGTTGTGGGGCGGGGGGGGGGGGATTTCGGGTCGGGTTCGGGCTCTAAATTTAACTGTGCCGCTCGGGTCGGGTCGGGTCGGGTCAGACGATCTCGGGTACGGGCCGGGTTCGGGCTTCAGTTTTGAGCCCGTGCAGAACTCTAGTTCATATTAGTTTTTTGGGATCTGAACCGCGGTTCGTTTGCGTCATCAAGCAAACGTTTGCCCCGTTACATATGTTTACCCCGTTGCTTAGTAACGGCGGCTCAGGAGAAGGCGGCAAAATGCATAACATTGCCATCTACACTATTTGCGCTTTTGAACCGTTCGTTTTGTTTACAAAGCTTAGTGCATAGCGACACTTACGTCTGTCTTACGAATGCACTGCAAATGCTCTAAAGAACGCTGAAGATGAACAGAATGAGACACACTGCTTCTGCTTGAAGCGCGTCAGTCACGCTCGTCAGGAAAGTGAGTGAAACACATACAAACACACATTTATATCAAATAATACGTCATTAATAACGTTTTACTTCCGC
>CM049827.1:2387192-2404692 GCA_027422435.1 Schizopygopsis pylzovi | reverse complement strand
GGCCTCAGACTCTATTTAAAGATATGAAACGGCATTATCAAACAATGTTGCATGCATAATGTGCGCTCGGAATTGATTTTATCAATTAATAATTGACTGGATCGTGAAAAGTTACATACCAGAATAGAGTCAGCTGATTGGAGAGAAAAACAAACCACCGATCAAAAGTTTGAGATCAAATGTTTTTGAAAAAAAAAATCTGCTCTCCAAGGCTGCTTTTATTTGATCAAAAATACACAAAAAAAGTGAAATATTATTACAATTTAAATGAACTGTTTTCTATGCAAATATATAGTAAAATGTAATTTATTGCTCTGATCAAATCTGAATTTTCAGCATCATTCAGTGTTCGTTTCTAATATTGCTTTTCAGAAACTGACACATTTCCTTTCAGCAGTTTTCTGATGAATAGAAAGTTTAAATAAATAGTACATTATTTTAATAATATTACATAATGTATTATAAAATAATAATATTTAGAACAGAAGAAATATTAAAATAAATATAACTAAATCATTAAAATAAAAATTAAAAAACATACCAAACTTTTTAATACTAGTGTATGAGGGAAGTCAATATATTTTAATAAGCACTTTTAGGACAACACGCACAGATATATCAAGCATAATACGACCAAAAACATGTATTAATAAAGCAAATTGGGTCATTTTTCATTTCACTTCTTACCTGCCTGCATTGTTTAACAGCTGCTATACTAATAGCCTTATTACGGCAATACTAATGTCGATTACACAGCAATTTCTGTCCAAAACAATGTGCAAGAAAACAGCCTCAGGTTAGAGATGAAAGGCATCTGACACACAACAGGTCGTGCCATCCTGAAATTCCTCTCGGATGAGCGTATAAAAGAAAGCGCCCTTCTAATCCCGCTCGACCCCCATAAAGCTTGTAGGTTTAAGTGCGTTCCTCTGTTTATCATGGAAAACCCTGGTGAGATCAAAGCCCCGGCGGGCGGCCCGTGTCAGATCTGACCAAATAAAGTCCTGGAGTAAAGAGCAGCCGCTGGCGACGGGAGACATCCATCAGGCTTCAGCGCCGTTACAGACACTCATCTCCGCTCTGCACCTGCATCACTTTGACCTCCAGCGCTCACAGATGAGACATAAATCAGAGCTAGATGTCTTCAGCTCATGAATAGATGATTCAAGTGAAGGTGTTAAAGTCAACATCCAATCATAACTGAAGTGGTTTACTTTCTGCATGCACACACTGCTGTTCTTATAGTGAACATTATGATGCAGTAAGAATTAGGGCTGGGCGATAATTCGATAACGATAATTATCGCGATATAATTTTCCTCTAAAACGATATGAAAAGTTCGAAAAATTTTCGATATAATGTTTATGCGCCAAAAGCGGAACGAAACCACGTGACTCATTTGAATCGCGCCACACGAAGCGTTTCAATCCGCCGGATCACGTTCACTTCGCCGCGCGGCACGAGCTCAGGAGACAGATGCGTTTACTCGGTCACGTGAACATTAAGCAGTGCTGTGAGATCCAGTCAGTAGGCGTGTTCGACTTAAAGCGGCGCTGCACAGAATGGTCCGTGTAAACATCAAAGTACCGCGAGAGCCGTTTGAACAACTATAATCTCTTACGCTCTCGCGTACTTTGATGTCTTACACTGAATTCTGCAGCGCCGTTTAAGTCGAACACGCCTAATGTAGAACACAAGCCGAACATGAGAAACACTGTGCAACGAGACTGAAGGCTTTTCAATCTGCACATCGCCATTATTTACCATGGATTTACTGTAGAACAGTCACTGCCTATGCCCGCCACAACGATCGTGGGAATTCACGTTTAATATTATTAAGGAACGGATGGTAAATATCAGTAAGTTGTGCTCGGTTAAGGCAGCTATAGCATGTTGCATTTATACTGAATGGTTTTAGACTGACTGTCAAATTATCATACAAATAAGCTACTTAAAAACCATTTAGTTATATTTTGACATGTTATAGGTGCTATATAGATGTGGTTTTAACTGATTTATCATTTATTTGAAGATGTATGCTATATAGGAGACCAGTAATAGAAGATAAAAAGCATTGGTCAGAATACATTATACCATATAAAACTGAGGTTGTACAGATATTACTGATGTTATGAATTTGATAATGAGACAAGAAAGTTACTGCACCTAATGGCAAGAAACGATCAAAGGTATTTTAGAGAGAAGAGAAAAGTGAATTGATTACATTCGAAGATGAGAGCAACCCAAACCGAGATTTCTATGATTGCTGAGAAACAAATACAGACCATTGAGAACAGATGCAGAACACTAAGAGAGATAAACATTAGATAAATGGAGAGGGGAGAGAATAATGAGTCTGAGTTAAAGAGACTCAGCTGGAGACGAGAGAGAATCTGGCTTAGAGCTGAAAGACACATAAAGTTGCCTGACATTTGACCTGCGTCGATAATCTATCAAGCAATGACTTACTATGAAAATAGATTATGCCGCTGAGATAATATAATGTTGGGACTTCATCATGCCGCAAGCTATCTTTACTAGTGAGAACTGTCTTATCGAAATGCTTCTTTCTTTACAGATGAAAACACACATTTTGATATGCAACACTCACTTTTCAACATCCAATCAATAAACAAATCCTCACCAGTTTCTCCTAGATGGTAATAGGGATGCAACGGTTATAGATTTTGTTGGTACGATTATAGTCTGAGGAATAATCACGGTTTCACGATTATTATGCATTTATTAATTTCACAACATAAATCACATAAACACTCTTTAGATATTAAAGTGTTATTTATTGCTGCCTTTTGAAACCAAAGTAACACAGTAACCAATAATACAGCACAAAATAATAATACTAAAGAAAAAAAATCTCTCCATTTATTTTGGACCTGGGGTACATGAACATGGAAAGATGGTGATTTTTTTTTTTACTTATGAATAATACTATAACTGGGATGATAAATCACAATGTTAATTAAGTATTATGAACATAAGACCAATACTAACTTTATTTATCCCTCAGAGGACACTGTTACTAATGAGGGGAATAAACTAAACTATTATTGTCATCCATACTTATTCATTTTAATAATCTTCTTTATTCATCTGATTTTACATATGGCCTGAGAAAATCATGTTTATTAATTTGTTTGTGAGATCGAGATCGAGCTGCCCACACAAACACTTAGACAGAAACATGTTGTCAACGCTGCCCAGACTTTCATTAATAAAATAACTTAGATACTGGATCGCTACATTATATTAATCAGCAAAGAGAGGGTAAAATGACTTTAAATAACTAAACTCAAATCTTCATTGTTTGTAGTGACGCGCAGATGCGGGTAGACTAATTCATACACACAACTGTCACCTCTCTCTCTCTCTCACACACACTCTCTCTCTCTCTCTCTCTCGCTCTATGTTTGTGTCTCTCTCTCACACACTCGCTCTCTCTCTCTCTCTCACACACACACTCTCTCTCTCTCTCTCTCTCACACACACACTCTCTCTCTCTCTCTCTCTCTGTGTCCGTCTCTCTCTCTCTCTCACACACACTCTCTCTCTCTCTCACACACACTCTCTCTCTCTCTCTGTGTCCGTCTCTCTCTCTCTCTCACACACACTCTCTCTCTCTCTCTCTGTGTCCGTCTCTCTCTCTCACACACACTCTCTCTCTCGCTCTATGTGTGTGTCTCTCTCTCACACACTAGCTCTCCTCTCTCTCGCTCTCTCTCTCCTCTGTGTCCGTCTCTCTCTCTCTCTCTCTCTCTCTCTCGTCCGTCTCTCTCTCTCTCACACACTCGCTCTCTCTCTCTCTCTCACACACACATCTCTCTCTCTCTCTCTCTCTCACACACACTCTCTCTCTCTCTCTCTCTTGTCGTCCTCTCTCTCTCTCTCTCACACACACTCTCTCTCTCACACACACTCTCTCTCTGTGTCCGTCTCTCTCTCTCTCTCACACACACTCTCTCTCTCTCTCTCTGTGTCCGTCTCTCTCTCTCTCTCTCACACACACTCTCTCTCTCGCTCTCTCGCTCTATGTGTGTGTCTCTCTCTCACACACTAGCTCTCTCTCTCTCGCTCTCTCTCTCTCTGTGTCCGTCTCTCTCTCTCTCTCTCTGTCCGTCTCTCTCTCTCTCACACACACTACACACACACACACACACACACACACAGAGTCTCATCTCTCTGGTGGAGAGCACAAACAGGTATAAACTCAGTCTGAGGTCCAACAGCACATCTGAGATGCATTCAATAAAGAGCCAAAGAATATACATGAGATGAAGAATGAGAGAAAGAGAGGGGGGGGGATCACTGACCACAATGATACTGCTTTCTAGCTTCCTACGATACATTCTGCTGACCACATCCAATCAAGACGACAATCCCACAATGCACTGCAATGATCTCAGTGAAAATACACACACACACACACACACACACACACACACACTCATACTTTAAATGACAATTTAAAAAATTACATTTTTAAATATATTTAAACAGAAAGCAGTTATTTTAGTTAAAAAAAGCACAATATTACTGATTTTGCTGTATTTTGGATCAAATAAATGCCGGCTTGTTTTTTTTAAATCAATTCCTCTATTGGAGAAAATGAAAGATGTTTTTCTTCGACAGACTTTAAAAGACATGGAGCAAAGTCAAAGACCTCATGACACGCTCACATTTGAGCCGTTCTCCCCAGACACAAGATCTTCTGTACGGACAACAAAAGCCACGGAAGAAAGAGAAAGATCAGCCCTCTGTGAATCACGTATTCAGACTGAAGTGACGTCCACAAGTGAAATACTGAACAGAGGAAGCGGTCATCCAGATCACGGCGATGTCACACCAACGCCACCGATGCCAAAGTGAGCTGCAACCCAACATCTTCAAAAATATCTGTGCTGCAATTTACATCTAGAAGAAATAGCACCAGTCAAAAATGTATCTCCACTCAAAGTACAGAAATGATTTCAAGTTCACCAGTGTTCGATTCATTGTGATTTCATGCTAAACATGCAGTCATATTCTTGCCATCTTTAATAAGTGCAAATTTTAGCAAATAAAAAAACATAAATCAGTTAGATAGACAGATAGAAATATATTTGTATAAAATATATAATATAAAATACAAAATCTAAGAATAATAGAATAGTAAATAAATATATATATATATGTGTGTGTGTGTGCGCGTGTCTGTGTCTGTCTGTGTGTGTGTGTGTGTGCATGTCTGTGTCTGTGTGTGCGCGTGTCTGTGTCTGTGTCTGTGTGTGTGTGTGTGTGTGTGTGTGTGTGTGTGTGTGTGTGTGTGTGTGTGTGTGCGCGCGCGCGTCTGTGTGTGTGTGTCTGTGTGTGCGCGTGTCTGTGTCTGTGTGTGCGCGTGTCTGTGTCTGTGTGTGCGCGTGTCTGTGTCTGTGTGTGCGCGTGTCTGTGTCTGTCTGTCTGTCTGTCTGTCTGTCTGTCTCTGTGTGTGTGTGTGTGTGTGTGTGTGTGTGTGCGCGTCTGTGTGTGTCTGTGTGTGCATGTGCGTGTCTGTTTGTGTGTGCGTGAGCGCGTCTGTGTGTGTGCGTGTCTGTGTCTGTGTGTGTGTGTGTGTGCGCGTCTGCGTGTGCGTGTCTGTGTGTGTGTGTGTGTGTGTGTGTGTGTGTCCGTGTCTGTGTGCGTGTGTGTGTGTGCGTCTGTGTGTGTGCGTCTGTGTGTGTGCGTCTGTGTGTGTGTCTCTGTGTGTGTGTCTCTGTGTGTGTGTGTGTGTGTGTGTGTGTACAAATAAATAAAAAATGATAATACGTGCAGGAATACAATCATAGGAATGTGCTTCCTTATACATCTCAGTAATGTACGTCTGTTTTAGTAATTGTGATGGCCAGATGGTAATGCATTTCTGGATCTGTCTCAAAGTACACATGATAGCTGAACGCATGTAAGACATGTTAAACGGACTAACAGCTAGACAGACGGTTGAAGTGTGAACGTCGAAGCGCTGGAAGGAACTTGGTGCTCCGGAAATGTCTAAAACTGAGACTAAGATTATTGCTCTCGATTAGTGCTCACAACATTTCTGTGACACAAACACACACATCTTAAACACTTTGAATCAGATTTGCTTTAAAACAATCAAACACACTTTATTAATATAAACTGTCAAGGCACTAAAGAAATCTTCAAGCAACCCGGCATCCTGAAAGATACTTCATCTCCCATCTCTCTGAAGACCTTCTCAACATCTGCTGACACCATCCACCTCCAGCACACTTTATCACTGGAAAGCCTCGCTGTTCCTCAAACGAATTCAACATGGACTGGTCCAGGAGGAGAAGTATTCCTGACCTTGAGAGGTAATGACACAAACACTCCAGCAGAGGTCAGTAAGGAGGTAAAGAGGAGGAACACGTGTGGCTCTCTCCTGATGAAAGCAGCACATAATATGTGCCAGCCTCATGTGACATGGCTTTAATAGGATCAATAGCCCGCTGGTTTGGGGAAATAGTGGTTTAGCTCAAAAGGAGGCCGCCACAGTTTAACGTTATTACTTCAGCTGTGAGGAAATGAGCTGCAGAAGCTCTGAGTGCGACGCTGAAATCAGAGTCTGTTTGGCTGAACTCATATCACTGCAGCTCCCGGTGTGCACAAGATAACAGTGTTGATTGAGCTGCGGTGTTTTTCACAGTACCGGAAAATATGCTTTCAACCATCTACACGATTCTGACTGAGATCCATCTATGCAGACATGACCGGGTCATACAGCAGATCATTCGGCATGCATCAAAAGTGGTGGTCTGGTGAACATGCAATGACTCATTTACAAATCAAACAAATCAAATATTGAATATATCATTCAAATTGACTAGTTATTAATCATAAGAGCAACCACAGTATTTTAGCAATTAAATACATCTGCAATCAAATCAAATAAGTGTATTAGGTATGTCATATACTGTATATACATACACACACAAACACATTAATCAATGAAACAAAATATTAATAAAAATTAACAATGGTTTATCTTTTTTTTTACTCTACAAAATGTAAGATGTACTGACAGAAGTAAAAACATGTCAAATATTATATAAAATATAAATATTTAAATTTAAAAATATATATAAAAAAGAACATTTACATAAAATGTATACACACATTATTATACATTATTATTATTATTATTAATTTGACATATATAAGGGTTATCAAAAAACTAAATAATTAATCATGAATAGTCTTTTATTTGTATATATTTTTGTATATAATAATTGTATAATTGAAAATCATACAGTGTTATGTATAATGACTAAAATAGTTTAATAGTTTGTAGAACTCTTCAATACATTTGCTAAATAATTTTTTCCCTCAAACGTGGGGGGGCTATATATAGTGTCAGGAAAATAGCTTTGAAATATAAACTCATGAGACATGTGACTTTCAATCCATTACATTTCTAGATTGCTCCGGGACTTATTTCATGTGTTTTTATATGAAATACAATTATTGATTTTTTTCATTTCGTGTGGTACACTTTTTTCAAGGCACTTCAGTCTCTATAACGTTTTATCTTTTTGAGCATGATCAACTCTGGATGATGGATAGTAAAGCCCAAAGGGTCTTCTTTACAAAGACACCAGAATTGTGTGAGCAGCACACTGAAGTCAGCACCTGTTATCATTTTAAGTTTGATACGTCTTTTTCAAATGTGAGTCCCAAAATCCCAAAATGGGGAGTGCTGGCTAACAGGTTAAGCACCTATTTCATTATCATAGACATAAAAAAAAAAAAAATCTGTAATACATACATTTTATATAATATATTAAATAGGTTTATATATTTTAATTTGTGCTGATTTAAAAAAAATAATAATAATTGTAACAAAATTACTGTATTGCAGTAACAAGAATTTAATAACATGGAGAAAATTGTTCATTACATAAAATCTAAAAAGAAAAACTTGAATTTGGGAGGAAATAATTTAATAATGCAAACAAAAAACCATTTGGCAACATGCCTTGTAATTCACCTCACTCACGTCTGTATGATCTCATTAATAATTGTAACCAGAGTTCAAATACATTATAATGCTTATCTATTCATATTTACACCGAAAAATATAACGCACTAAAACACATGACAAGAAACCAATTCCAGGTCTAACAAGGAATCTGCACATATCATGCATTTAACTAAAATATATAATGCATTACAACATTTATTATGGATACCTTTATAATGCATTATTCATGTGAAGTGTGGCCTAAAATACAAATATAACCTCTTTATTTCTTTCTTTTCATTTCAGGGCGACCTGGACATGTTCTTGTGAGAGTCACCGTTCAAGTTTGTCATTTCTGCCCCGCTTGCAAAACTAAACTGAATTACAGAACAGTTGCCAAACCAGCGCAACCCATCGCTCAGCCAAAAAAACTGCTGATGTCCGGACATTTCCGTGCTTTTAAATGGATAAAATGATAAATATCCCACCTGGAGACTTCTTGCTCGGGCGAGCCGCCATCACGTACATCTGCCGGGGCAAGAGAGGGGATGATGGGAGGGACATGGAGACCCCTTTAGCCAGGCCGAGTCTGAGGCGTTCGTCTGCGGGCGGGAACGGATCCTGCATCCCCGCGCCGGGACACCTGCGCTGGGCACCGAGCAGGTACGGCTCTCCTGATCACACACAAACAACAAACCTTGTTTTAAATGCCACTAACTGTTACATTTACATTTATGCAGATGCTTTTATCCAAAGCAGACTTACAGGCATTTCAGGTATACATTCAGTATGTGTGTTCCCTGGGCATTGAACCCATGACCTTTTGCGCTGCTAACGCAATGCTCTACCACTGAGATCAGATGTATAGAGTATAATGAGGAGTGAAATGTGTTCTCTGCATTTAACCCATCCAAGTGGAGCAGTGGGGTTCGGTGCCTTGCTCAAGGGTCTCAGTCGTGGACGCTTCCTGCCAGAGCCGGGATTCGAACCCACAACCTTGGGTTACCTCGGGTTTCAAGTCCAACACTCTATCCATTAGGCCACGACTGCCCACGTCAGTTTTTACACTGAGCCACAGGAACACTTTTAAATGGATACAATTGTATCCAACTGTTGCACATATTGACAGTAAAATAATTGCAAATATATTGCACATGCTCTAAATATCCCCTAGCTTCTTCACGGAGCAGAAAACACTGTTAACAGGTCGATAAACATCTGAAATAATCCCGTTAACAGCCCCAGTGAAACTGACAGGTCTTAACACGAGCTGACTGACACGCTCCTAACAAAAGATTGATTCAGTCATCTTAATAAAAACAAATAGAGCCACTGAGATTGAGTTTAGATTAACAAATGTGGCAAAATGCACAAATGGTTTTCACCGTAAACCCTGAACGCCGTTAAGAGAATGAAAACTAATTAACAGAGCTCAATAATAATGCTCAACAATGGGTCTCAGATGTATTTTCATTACACGCTATTCACAGCACAGCTTCTCCAGTCTGTCTTTTCTCCATCTTACTGTTTTTATTATTATTTTCTTGATTTTAATGTTTAAAGAACCTGATGAGCTGGGATTGTTTTGTGCCACTTTAGGATAAATAACTAGAGGCTTCTGGGAAACTCATTTATTTGCTATTTGAATGGAGCACTAGATTACTACTAACGTGGTGAACACTGTGCAGTGTATACTGAATATTGCCTACTATTTTTTTTTTTATATACAATGAGAAATACTTTCATAAACTATTTAAAAATGGATTATGCAATAGCTAACATTTCAAACAGTAGCATGCTACAATTTCGGTCACATGACCTCAGCATCTGGGTTACAATAATTAACTACAACTTTGTTAATTGGGGAAAAAATAAACTCTACATGAATGAAATAAAATACAACCCAATCATTTAGTTTAACTTGACGTACTAAAATAACTACAACTAGAAATTAAATAAGTATAAACAAAATAATAACACTAATGACAAAAACAAAGTTTAAAATTATAAATTTAAAATAAAACTGAAAATATGAAAATTCGTAAAATTATTTCTAAAACTATAATAGTATCTCAGTAATATTAATAGTACATATTTCCTTTAATTTATTTTACATTTGATTACTTTTATTAATTGCATTTATTACATTTGAATCCAATTTGGGGATTAGATGATCCCAGATTAATTGACAAATCAAAATAGAGACGTTTAAATCACAGTTGATTCGTCTCAATGGAGTTGAGTACACGGCATTATGGGATACAGTATCTCACACAGAACGCTTTATTGCACACTGTGCATTTTAGTTATCTGGACATTCAATGCATTCAGTGCAAGTACACTATTTACTGTAGAAACACACAGTATGATAGTACATTAGTGTGAACAGTGTCTTCCTCTCTTCTCCCACAGATGAAGAGCAAAACAAAGACGTCTAGTGTCTGAAAAGGCGATGAAATAGTGAGGAATGCCAGAAAACAGGAAGTCAGCGTGCTCTGGTCACACCTCCGCTCTCTTTCAACACCCACCGGGGTCATCTGGTCAGAGCAACCTCTGACGAGAGCGATGACCGATGAGGTCACAGCTAAAGAAATGTGTGAGCTGTAGTCTATCCTGACCCACTTAGACAAGAAGAGGTCATCTGACCGACATGCAAAGGATCTCAGCGTAGTGCCTTTTAGCAGTGAGTTTAGGCAAGGTCATGTTTATATATGTCTATAGTGCTTTATACTATACAGAGCGGTTCAAAGCAGCTTCACAGTAATGAACAGGAAAATGACTGTGTTAAGGTCATTGCACACTGAGTCCGAAGTGTTCGAATGCAGTTTTCTCCTAATCCTTTTCTATTAAAATTCATGCTACGGATGCGAAAACGCAGAAAATCCAACCTGATCCGAATTGTTTTATGACGGACAGAAATGTCAGACTCTGTGCAATGACTTTTAATGTTGTAAAATGACTCTATTATGAAATTCAATGTTGATTCAATTAAGTTCAATAGCTGTGTCAAGGTTGCAAAGAATTATTTATATTGCACATTTCAAACATGATGGTATCTGAATGTATTTTGCATTAAAAAACTATCCTAAAATGCACGTGAAATGACAATGAAAACTATAAATATGTGTTATACAAATAAAAAAACTATTTCACAAATAGGAATAAGAAGGAAAGAAATAATGAGGACTTTTTTTTTGGTAAAGATTACAGAAATAAAATGATGCAGTGCATCAGTAGGATCAGCTATTTCAGTTTATCTGAAAGACAGACACAATACAAATACAGATGTGGCAGAAAAGCACAAATAATGGAAAAGGAGTTTATGAACCTAATTGGCTTTATGGAAAACTATTTTTTTGTATTCCCAATTATCCCCAAAAACAAACGAAGGATATAGGCTCCAGTTCTGCGATATCAAATGTACTTAATTGACACTCTGTAGATCTTTAAGTGATCTGATGCCACACTAAGCTGGAAAATCCAGCGATTCCTTCACACAACAGACTCGAGCAGCTTGATGTTTGTGTGCAATATGCATGCAGTGTCACCGAATCCTTCTAAGAGAGGAATCAGCCGCCCAACAGAGGCTGGAATGAAACCAGCGTACGGGTGAAATCATGACTGTGTTCATGTTATAGGCCCAAACTGTGTATAATTCACACCATCTTACCCAAACAGCTGTAAATCCTTCATGGCACAGAGAGCTTGTGTCACGAATCATTTCCAAAACAAACTATACATTCTACGACCACTCTTTCCTTCCTTGAGACGGAGAGACAACGAAGAACAACATCTTCCTTTACAGCTGGAAGTGAAACTTTAGACATCTCTTTCTGCCACGGAATAAAAATAATACAAAAGTAACTGTGACTTTTAACTCGCAAATGAAAAGAAGTCAGGGTGCAAACTCAGAATTCAAAGAAAAATGTCCGAATTGCGAGATGTAACAATAAAAAAATAAACAATTCTTCAATAATTTCTCACAACTCTGTCAATTCTAAGAAAAATTAGTCGTAATTTTGAGATAAAATGTCGTAATTGTTAAAAAGGTAACTGTGACTTTCACAGGGTGCAAACTCAGAATTCAAAGAAAAAGGTAAAATTGCGAGATGTAACCAAATTAAAAAGTCCATTCTAAGAAAAACTGTCTGAATTTGGAGATAAAATGTCGTAATTGCGTTTTTTATTCTGTGGCAGAAACATGCTTCCATAAAAACACCTTTAAACCACTGATGCACACAATTGTGCCACTTTCAGAGCAAAACAAGTGTTATGAGAAGCAGGTGAAGAGTCGTATTTTAACATGATTGCGGCGCTGTATTGATCAAAAATAACAGTTCTGAAAGCCTCAAAGTGTTTTGAGTGATAGCTGGAATCAAGCAGCTCTCAAAAACACAGACAAATGACTTTCAAGCCTCTTTCACTGAGACAAAACAATGCTGAAGTCAAGCCTGACATTTGAAGAGTCGAGGACAGAGATCTTTTGTGAGTCATTCTCTCGAGCAACAGACACAACACTGAGAGAGTATAATTCAGACTGTAATGTACTCTTCATATCGTGCTAGACAGATGAACCACAGGCTGGAAAACAAGGAGGAGAATAAAGCAACTGAGATGAAGTGTGACAAAGCCTATATGAACAAACAACGCATGCTTGTTACTTCTGAATTCAGGCAAGCCTTAGAAGTAAACATAACTACATTGACTTCCTTTGGGATTCCTAAAAATGCTGCCTACTAGATTTCGGAAAAGCATCTGAGACCGGCTGAATCATGACAGGTCGAACACAGACGGCCTTCGAGAAACTAAAGGGAAGACAGACTGAAAAGTAGAGAGAAAGGCAGTTTGAGTGACACTGAAGTAAACTAACCAAACCTACATTTGCTCTTTGTGTCCGAAGCAAACCGGTAATTTCAGCTGCGCTCTGACCCATGAAACCAGGCCTAACAGCTGATTACAACCTCTCCAGACTTATACAGGCTGAGACTTCTAATTATAATAGTCTGATTATATTTATAAAGACTCTGATTAGACCAGGACTGATGTTTAATAGACGTAATGCGTCTATTCAGGGAGAGGTTGCAAGTTTATTTATAGTGAAACCTCCACCAAAACACATCTAATATTGGTGCATATAAATGTCAAAATGATTTAGTAAATAAAAACTGTGCAAAAAAGGCCTTGATATTTTAAAGCCAGATTTTTACTGTATTTTACTTCTTACATTAAATATTTAGGGTATTCTTGACTACAGTGACTGTTTGATTAATGTAAAGAATGATTGAATAGACTTAATAAATACTAATCAATTGACAGATAATTAAATAGATCGCAAAAAAAAAAAAAAAATCATTCAATTTTGAGCAAAATCATATATCTCAGTAAATATTACTCTTCCACGTGTTTATTTAGTGAAAAACCGTGCAAAAAATATTTTTTAAGCTACATTTTTACTATATTTACAGTATTTTTACTGCATTTGCCTTCTTACATTATTTTGATTCTACTTGACTACAATGATGTTTGCTTAAAATTACAATAACATAAATACATAAACAGATAATAAATAGACAACAATACATAGATCATAGATAGCTAAAATATATAAAGAAATGAAATAATTTAAGCCATTTTAGAGCACAACCATACATCTCAGTATCACTCTTTTACTTGTTCAGTTGGTGAAAAACAAGCCTTTTTAAGCTAGATCTTTACATTAAAAATTATATCTATCTGACTATAAAATAAAATAAATATATATAAATACATAAAGATGGATGGGTGGATAAAATGCATTCCATTTCAGTGCAAAATCATACATACATTTTAAATATTTTTTTTTGATGATGTATTTTTTATTCTTGTATATATTATATGTCTATATTTTCCAGCCCTAGAGTGTTCTCCTGGTGTATTCTGAGGTGAATATCTTCAGATCAGATGTGAGGGTGTATCTCTGGCTTCTGTGAGTCTGGCCTCAGGAATGCAAGTCGTCATTGTTAAAGCCTCTAAACGCTAAAGAATAAAAGCCCACCAGCCCCTGCTTCACCTCCCCTCACACACAGAACAAAGGGACGTAACCTTGAGAAGGATGAGCTCTATTCAGACAGAAAGAGCCGTTTAGTATTCAGACTCTGTGGCTCGGCTTGTCACACGTACAGTACAGCGCCTGTGGAGAAGATCCTGAGTCAGACGGTGTTTGAGTTTCATCACTGACCTGTGGAGAGCTCACATTTACTTCAATTAATGCATTCATTTGTGATCATGGGCTCTGCTCGGTGTGTACAGGACATGTGTGCAAATATGATGTGTGTGTGTGTGTGTGTGTGTGTTGTGTGTGTGTTTTGATGGTGATAGTGAGATGTGTGTTATTAAAAGGTGATGATGAGAAAGATGAGGTCTGAACCGGAGATGAAAAGAGCAGATAACACTGAGAGAGATGAGAGAGAGAGAGAGAGAGAGAGAGAGAGAGATGAGAGGAGAGAGAGAGAGAGAGAGAGAGAGAGAGAGAGAGAGAGCGGAGAGGGAGAGGGGAGAGAGAGAGAGAGAGAGAGAGAGAGAGGGGAGAGAGGGAGAGGGAGAGGGGAGAGAGAGGAGAGAGAGAGAGAGGAGAGGGGAGAGGAGAGGGAGAGGGAGAGGGAGGAGAGAGAGCGAGAGAGAGAGGAGAGGAGAGGAGAGGAGAGGGAGAGGGAGAGGGAGAGAGAGAGGAGAGGGAGAGGGAGAGGGAAGAGAGGAGAGGGAGAGAGAGAGAGAGAGAGGGAGAGGGAGAGGGAGAGAGGAGAGAGAGAGAGAGAGAGAGGGGAGAGGGAGAGGGAGAGGGAGAGGAGAGGAGAGAGAGGAGAGAGAGGGAGAGGGAGAGGAGAGAGAGAGAGAGAGAGAGAGAGAGAGAGAGGGGAGAGGGAGAGGGAGAGAGAGGAGAGAGAGAGAGGAGGAGAGGAGAGGGAGAGAGAGAGAGGAGAGAGAGGGAGAGGGAGAGCGAGAGAGAGAGAGAGAGAGAGAGGGAGAGGGAGAGGGAGGGAGAGGCGAGAGAGACGCAACACAGACAGAGGAAAGAGGTGAGAGAAAAAAAGAAAGAAGAAAATAAAGGAGGCCAGGGGACATATATAAACAGGGATGGAAAAACAGAGTTACAAAAGAGGAAAATGAAATAAAAAAGAAGTAGAGGAAGAGAAATGGAATACAATTAGAATGAGAAAAATAAGAAGGATGAAGAGGAAGAGGAAAAGAAAAGAAAAAAAAGAAAGCGAGAGGCAGAGAAGAGAAAAAGGAAGAAAAAGGAAGAGACAGAAGAGGAGGGAAAGAAAGATGAAAGGAAGAAGAGAGAGGCAGAGAAGAGAAAGAAGAAGAGAAATCGAGAGCAAGATGAAGAGAAGACAGGAAAATGAGGAAAAATACACTCTTAAAAATAAAGGTGCTTCACGATGCAAGAGAAGAACCTTGTTGTCTAAAGAACCTTCAGCATCTGAAGATCTTTCTGTTTCACTAAAGGTTCTTTGTGGTGAAATATTATAAAAAGATAAGACAAATATATTCTTTAAAGAACCTTTGACTGAATGCTTCTTTGTGGAACCAAAAAGAGTTCTTCTATAGCATCGCTTGAAGAACCTTTTAAGCACCTTTATTTTTAAGAATCTAATGAAAAAGTAAAAAATAAAGGGTAGAAAGTGACAGAAGAAATATAGTAAGATGTAGAAGATGAAGAAAGAGAGAGGAGGAAAGAATTAAAGAAAAAAATATAGAATGACCAAGAGAGGAGAAAGATGCATAAAGGAAAGAGGAATATTAGAAAAGATGCAAAAAAAGATGAAGAGGAGAGAAATAGAGAAAAAGGAGGAGGAAATGAAACAGAAGAGAACAAGAAGGAAAAGTGGAATATGAGGAAGAGAAAGAAAAACTGGATTGATATGTGAGTCTGGATCAGACAGCATGTTATCAGACGTTACATTAATGAATGTAATCAGCATAATTACTCCAGTCTTCAGTGTCACGTGATCTTCAGAAATCATTGTAATATGCTGATTTGCTGCTCAGTTATTAGACGAAGGCATCATATCCGAAGTGCATATATATACTTACTACATTTTGGCAAAGAGCAGGAGAGCCAAATTCCCCCAGCAGAAAAGATCTGTAATACACTGGAGACATTAAAGCCCCGAGCACGTCACTGAAACATGCTCTATGGGAACGTATTAGGCAGCTAATGCGACGGCATGCCACAAGCAGACAGACATCTGAAGTCAGAGCAGCTCAGCACTGCCACAACTGTCTGGAGTCTCTTTCCCAGAAGCCCCAGGGGCTCCGAGACGGAGGGGCACGACATGTTCCAGCTCTCTTCATAAACGCTCTATTTCAACTGGGATGGGAAAGAATCCCAGCATCCCTCGTGTCTTTATATGAGAGAGAATGTACAACACATTTCCAGTAGCTCAGCTGGTCTTTAAATAGAGCACCATTTCCAGTTTCATGCTACTTTTGAAATATAATACAGTTATTCTCTTACAAAGATGTAAATCTATCAGTTTAAATAACAATTTTGGCAGCTGTTTCTTACATAGTCAACAGGCATACAAGTACAGCTCCAATCTACCTACAGGGTTTCTGCAGGTTTCACCAAGTCAACTTTTTAAGACCATTAAGAATGAAATTTAAGACCTATATCACGACATCAAAAACACAAAAAAGGACAATGCAGAATCACAAAACTACTGGCAAAGTCAAATCCATTTTCAGTCAAACTCGCTCCAATAACACAAAGCTGATGGGCTGTTGCATGTTGGTCTCATTTGTAGTCATAATCAGCTAATTATATTTGGACTAGCGAAAGAAAGAACTACAACTCCACGGAAACAAACAACAACAACAAAAAACATTGTAAAGTGCGCTACATGGACATCGGAAAATTAAGTTTAGGACCTAGAACAGCGAATTTAAGACTTTTTAATGCCTAACATTTGTATTTTTACATTTTAGACTTTTTAAGACCTGTACCTAAACATCTCCAAAACAGATTATATGTCAATAAACATGCCAAACCAGCATTAAAACAGAAGAAAGAAATTAGGTTCTCTAGCTTAAAAATGCTATTATTATGGATAATAATAATAATATATATCTCAAAGATTTCTATTTAACCATTTTCCTATTTAATAATTGCAAACAAATGAATTTGATTTTACTTTATTTTATTAAAATTAACACTGGTAGAAATGTTTAATTAATAATCATGATAATTAATACATTGATATTTAATTAATGCATTTAAATTAATTACATTTAAATGTAATGAACTAATAACTTTTTATTTTATATTAATATAATATTTACAATATATGTCATGATGGTATAAAGTGTCTATCATTGGAGATTTTGCTACACATTTTTTTTTATTGTATTAAAACTAACACTGGCAGAACAGTTTAATTTAGTTTAGTTTAATTTATATTTTGCATGTGCTTTTCTTTGATAGTATTATTTATGTATGTATGTATACAGTACATAGAGAGAGAG
>CM049827.1:2314692-2384692 GCA_027422435.1 Schizopygopsis pylzovi | reverse complement strand
CGGGTCAGTAGTTCAGCCAGGCCTCTGAACGCTACACAGTCTATTCATCAACACACACAATCACAGCCGTGTGAGAGAAGAGCTCACACACACACACACACACACACTCATGACAAGCACTTCTATGCATGGGAACTGAGCGTTCTTTTCTTACTAATTCCATTAACGATTCTTTTATATACAAGTATGAGGTTTTACAATCTGGGGTTTCCCTAAAATATCAGCACAGCACAGGAGTCATTTCAACACACTGCTGAAGTGATATACTACTACTGTTAAACAACGGCGTAAGCTTTTGCAGTTCAAGCTCCCACGACGGCGCTGAGCCAAGATACCGGCGTAATCCTGATCGGGGAATGACATCACTCCCGCTCCCTGCCAAATATGAGGTGGCTTTATTTCTTTAGCTTCTTTTTGTCCCCTTATCTTTTATTCTTGGGTTTCAAAGGCGTTTGCAAGGTCATGGACACCTTGGGATGGGAAAGAAGGGAAACGAGACGTGCTCCACCAGTCAGAGATCTGGATGCCAACTGGCCAGCTGGGAACGAAAGGCCAATGATTAGGAAGTCAAGCCAGACAGCTGACTATAGACGAAGTCCGGTGAAGTTTACAGCATATTCTGGCCAATAACCGCCCACTTAGACAGGAAGACACTGACAGACATTAAAAAAATTACATTTATCTAATTTACAGCATAAGCATAATAGAAAGACAGATTGTAAATATATATTTTTAATCGAAGTGAACACTTTAAAGGGGGGGGGGGGGGTCCAATGCTCTTTCATGATAAACATGGCCACAGTAAAAAAAAAAAAACATTTGGACGTATAACAGAGTATTTTTGCCAAATACACACTTCCGGGTTTCTTAAAAGTTCCGTAACATTTTTTCCGATCGTGGCTCTTCATGACGTAATGAAGGGTGGAACTCCTTATATGGGCATTTCTCCCGGAAGAACGCGCCTGCGCCCGTGCACGCATCGACCAGAGCGAGAGCAAGAGCGCGCCCATCAACGCACTTCATTCACGCACGGGACTAGCTCGGGAAAAATGTCTCTAGAGAAGTGTGTTTTTGGTTGTGAGGGAAAGATAACCTTGTTCAGCTTCCCGAAGAACCCAGCGTTACGTGAACAGTGGATACAGTTTGTCTTTCCGGGACAAACATGCGCGCGGCAAGAGCATCTATGGTAATTCACATTGGCCAAAACTAGGGCTGGGCGGTATATCGAGTTTGTACGATATATCGATATATTCTTTATAAGAGCAATATTATTATGAGGCAAAATTTTGATATGAGCTCATCTGAAAAAATATTTAGGGAGGACACAGACTGAACTGCTGTGGAGAAGGTGCATAGTATAATTTATTCTAAACATGTGACAAGCTTTGTATGAAGGGCTTTGAAAAACTCGTAAGATATAGTAGCCTATAGTTTATAGCAGGGGTCGGCAAGTAAGTTTGGCATCAGGACCAGAACATAGTCAAAGGATAATATTAATAAGTGACTTTATTGGAACGCTGGTGTGCAAACTTTTCTTTAGTGGCAAATAACGTGGTTGTCTGCATTATATAATAGCTGCTTTTTGCGTTGCAAATTTAGTTTATGATGAAAACAACTGTTTTCGTCAGTTACTTTACCTACGGATCAATGCATTTCTTACAGATTTCTGCTCATTCAAAATCGGATACAGATGAAGTAGTACTGTAAGATCACATTTGTTTGAATGCATTATTGAGAGAGCGACTGCATGTTAACAAGTGTTGTAGTAACTGTTTAAATCATGCTTTCAGCTGAAAATATTTAGTTCGTTTTCCATTCATTAAGTTAGAAATATACTTTTTTATTTTAGAACTTGGACTCAAAACAAAATATCACAATATTGTGTGATGAATGATACGTCTAAATGCATCAATGCATTCACGTTATGAAACACTTGAATTCAAAACAAAGCACTCAAAGCAGCAAAACACTGAATGAATAAGCTGTATTTAAAGCCGTTGTAAAACATGAGATATGCATACACCTGAGACCTCTATAATTATATAATACTACACCATGTAACCTGCAACCTGTAATTACACAATGCATCACCGCATCTAAATCACTTGCATTCATTGACGCTGTCGACACTGGAAGAGCTTGTCTTACACACAGAGTTTCTGCTTAGTGTCAGACTATAAAAAATGGATTCGGTCGTATAAATGGTATAGTAGACTCTCTACCATAGCAGAAACCGGCCAGACCGAACTCCAAGTAAACAGAGTTTAAAAATACACCGAAATCAACAGAAGAAGAGCTGCTGAATCAGCAGAAGCCTCTGAGCACCCAAGAGGCAGCTATTAGCCCGGGCACTGCTGTAACCACACACACACACACACACACACACACACACACACACACACACACACACACACACACACACACACACACACACACACACACGAGGTCTGGGAGTTCAGGTGTGTCCTCACGTGTCCCAGCCTAACTCTCACATTACCAGACAAGCAGAATAACAGCTCCATGGGAATGGACATGAGTCAGGGCCGCACTACGACAGCTGTTTACAAGACCTTGGCAGGCAACAGACGGCAGACTCGCTGTCAAACTCTCACCTTTCTGTTTGTTCTCTCATTCTCTCCTCTTACGTACACTCTTGGTCATTCACTGAGGTGTATTATTGCACACAATAATGGCATGCATGCAATCATGCTGTAACCCAATTTCTTCCTTCCAGTCAACTTTGCATTTAATCTGCTTTGATTTTGATCTGCGTCGGCTGCCCACTGCTCCAGGTGTGTGTGTGTGTGTGTGCCACTGCTCCAGGTGTGTGTGTGTGTGTGTGTGTGTGTGTGCCACTGCTCCAGGTGTGTGTGCACTTGGATGGGTTAAATGCAGAGAACACATTTCACTGCTGGTTATACTCTGTATAATTGTGTATGTGACAAATAAAGCTCATCTGAGCTTAATAAAAAAAATAAAAAATACAGCACTTCTTGAACAGTCACCCCTTTTCAGTAATGCCCCTCTGTGCTTACTCTCTTTGTGGAGGTGTCAATGATCGTCTTCTGGACCGTTGCCAAGTCATCAGTGTTCCCCATTATTGTGCTTTCAAAGAACAAGAGATACCCACAATTTATACTGTATGGATGGTCATTTATTGAAACTCAAATATAAATATTCTAATATTTTGAGATACTGATTTTTGACTTTCATGATCTGTAAGCTCTAATCATCAAAAAAAATATATATAAAACATTTGAAATGTTTTACTTTACATGTAATGAATCTAAAATATATGAAATTTTCACTTTTTGAAATAATTTACAAGAAAAAAATTGACTTTTTCACCATATTCAATTTTAGATGTACCTGTATATGTTATCATTTCTATAAATATATTTTCTTTTATTCAAATTAATTTGGAGTAAAATATGACCTGGGAATTTTTGGTAAGCAGGGAATTCTGGGAGGCTGGTCCAGCTGACCTTTGGCCGTCACTGACTGTCATGTGTCTCAGGTCACCAGGGGTCTCGTGAACGGGGTCAGTGAGGTTCAGGGGTTCACACACACACACACACACACACACCGTGTGTCAACAAACCGTCTCTGAAAACCACTGTGACGCAGACGAGATGCAGGTACAGCCGCATGTTAAAGGCCACAGCTGGGTAACGGCAGCACGGGTGGAATTTTCCAAGAGGTTTCCTCTTTATTATCCTTGGATCGGTGAGCAGTATAACAGGGGATGGTCAAGTGTAAAGAAAAACCATCCAGGTCCAGAAATATCTTGGGTAAAATCAGGGCTACAGTCATAAATACCTTGAAATCCTTTGCTGAATGAAATTACGCTTATTAGTACTATATACCAAATGCATCACCCTTTAACAAATACTGTTTATATTCGCTCTGCTGTGAAAGGACTGCAACAAAGAAACTGTGAATAATAAAGTAATTTTATACCACAATAACAGTATATACAAGTTTAGTCTTACAGACCACTGGGTTTATGAAATTGACAAAAAATATTAGTAAGTTTACATTAAGTCTTAATATATTCTGGGGTTATATTATATAATATATATATATATATATATATACACAACACAAACTTAAAACATGATGCATACATCAAATATGATTGTTATTATTATTATTATCATCATCAATGGTTATTCTTATTTGATTATCATTACAATGATATTACAATGAAATTAAATAATTCTGACATATATAACAAAAAATGAGAACAATTTCTTTATATTATGATAAAGAAAAAATGCATTAAGGTAAAATAAAATGCTGATTCATTCAGAAACTAAACAGAAACATTGCGTTGCGGCTTTGTTTGGACCTTTTTCGTTGGCAAAATAGAGCAGAAACAGATACTGACAACTTTGTGTTTGTTTGTTTGTTGATCTGTTTTATGAAATCAATATGACATTTGTAATAATGCTGAAATCTGAGAAAAACAGCATGCTTGCTTGTGTGACACTACTAAACTATATCATATAGAAATACAAGACAAAAGGGACATTTTTGCACCTATTTATATAATTTTGTGGAAACTGTACTAGGCTGCGTTACACAGTGTGCCTCTCAAGACCTGGTTTTGTTTGGTTTTTTCCAGTGACATACTCAATAATGTCAGCTTCCCTTATGTTAAAATGACAATTATGAAATTATAGACGATACATATCGCACACCCCAACCGACCACCCCTAATGCTTTCAAGAAAGGAAGCAAGAAAAACAAGGTTTGGAATAGTTTCCCTGCTTAATATTTCACTAAACGCAGGTCTGATCTCCCATAAAGAGGAGATGATTAGAGCTCAGTCCTAACAGACCAGAGAGGTTCAGGCTTCAGCTCTCACATGAAAAACAAAGATACGAGGCTCCTGAGTCGATGTGCTTGAAGAACGCTGGAAGGGAAATTAATATCCTGTCCACAGGCTGACCTGGAATCTCAACTATTCTGAGAAAATGTCTCTTGTTTAGACGGGAATTAGATGTTAGATGAGAATGTGATGAGAGGAGAAGCAGGACATTTCTCATGAACCACCATGTCAGCATGTTATCACTATTCTCTGTCCATCACGATGATCATCTCAGTTTCAGCTAGACCGATATATCGACATCAGCTGATACTTTTTTTTTTTACTAGTCACATACACAATTATACAGAGTATAACAAGCAGTGAAATGTGTTCTCTGTATTTGACCCATCCAAACATACTCACACTTGGAGCAGTGGATACACACACACACACACACACACACACACCTGGAGCAGTGGACACACACACACAAACACACACACACCTGGAGCAGTGGACACACACACACACACACACACTGGAGCAGTGGACACACACACACACACACACACACACACACACCTGGAGCAGTGGACACACACACACACACACACACCTGGAGCAGTGGACACACACACACACACACACACTTGGAGCAGTGGACACACACACACACACACACACACACACACACACACTGGAGCAGTGGACACACACACACACACCTGGAGCAGTGGACACACACACACACACACACACACACACACCTGGAGCAGTGGACACACACACACACACACACACACCTTATGTTCATGTTATATATTTTGGCTGCATTTGTGAGTTAATAAAAATGTAGATGGTTGTTTAAAATAGGTATATAATATGATCGATATACTCCTGTATCGAATCGAATCGTAGAATTTTTTGAGGTATTGACAAATATCGTATCGCTGGGTATGAGAATTGATATCGTATCGAACCATCCGATTTACACCCCTAGCTACAACACAGAATTTGGTAACAATAAAGCACGGCGAAAGAAAATAAAACACCCACTTATGAAAGTATTTAACAGCCTAATGTTATGTTTATGCTCACCTATAGCCTATACAAAAGGGTCTTCTTTATCTAAATGTTGTATTTAATTTAATGTTCAACAGGTTTTGGTGGTCACAGCTGACTGTGTCCACCAACACAAAAGACACACACACACGCACGCACGCACGCACGCACGCACGCACGCACACACAGCTGAAACAACAGTGTTGGTGAAGCACACACTGACTGCATTCAGGTCACCAGAGGTCACCACCACACAGAAACGGTTAAACACTGTCCTCTGCTCCTAATTTATGACCATCCTGCTGTGCAAAACACACCAAGCGTTTTGATTTTGTTACAACAGGGGACTTGAGCTAAAGATGATCACAGTAGCTACATTCAGAACAGCAAACTAACTAGGCATGTGTAAGGCTACACATTTTCAGAATCAATAACCACACATCATACAGATTCAGCACATTAAAACACTCTCCAATGAATTACATTTAATATTAAAATCACTGGTCAACCTAAAAATGATTTAGCTGTTCTATCACAAACACTAACACACTACTCTTACTAGTTCTGCAGTACAAGTAAAATGCATACAATATATACACAACAAAAAAAATTTACTGAATTTTTGGATTAACTTCTAAATCATCACAAATGTTCAGTTTCTTTTTTACAGTAAATATATATATTAGTATTATTTATGTTATTTAATTATAATATAATTCATAATATGTATATATATATATATATATATATAATGAATTATATGTATATATATATATATATATAATGTATTTTTATACAAAAGAATCACAATGAATGCAACTATTGTAATACTAGTTGTTGGTATGCTTTTATAGTTAATAAAATGCAAAAAAAATATATATATATTATTAATATTATTTCCAAGTGTGACCACAATAGCATAGACCAGTTACAGATGTTTATGCTTGGATAATGCATACTCTTTCCCAGGCTGTTTTCAAAAACAGCAGCAATCACTGTAAGGTATATACTGTATGCATTAAGAACACAGACAGAGATTCAAATACAAAAGTACTGCACTAGGACACTTGGATCAAATATTCTGCAGATAACATCCACATCACCTCGTCTCACACCACTGTTACCGGGAAGCTGCCCAGAGATCAAACACACTGATCAATAGTTCACGTGTTATTGTGATTGTTTGTGTAAGGTCATCACCCTGCCAGTCAGTCCAATACAAACGAGCACGCACCTCCACACGAAGTGCAATGGCTGAGTAGACGGGACTAATATATATACATTTAATCATTTCTATTTTACTTCTACATTATCATTTCTATTCAGAAATAATTACTTTAATCTTTAAAAAGAATTTTTACTTTTTTTAAACTGATACATATTGATACATATTTTTAAAACTGATACATATTGATACATGTTTTTTAAAACTGATACATATTTTTTTTAACTGATACATATTGATACATATTTTTTTAAACTGATACATATTGATACATATTTTTTTTAACTGATACATATTGATACATATTTTTTTAAACTGATACATATTGATACATATTTTTTAAAACTGATACATATTGATACATATTTTTTAAAACTGATACATATTTTTTTTAACTGATACATATTGATACATGTTTTTTTAAACTGATACATATTGATACATATTTTTTAAAACTGATACATATTTTTTTAAACTGATACATATTGATACATATTTTTTAAAACTGATACATATTGATACATGTTTTTTAAAACTGATACATATTGATACATGTTTTTTTAAACTGATACATATTGATACACGTTTTTTAAAACTGATACATATTGATACATGTTTTTTAAAACTGATACATATTGATACATGTTTTTTTAAACTGATACATATTGATACATATTTTTTTAAACTGATACATATTGATACATTTTTTTAAACTGATACATATTGATACATGTTTTTTTAAACTGATACATATTGATACATCTTTTTTTAAAACTGATACATATTGATACATGTTTTTTAAACTGATACATATTGATACATATTTTTTAAAACTGATACATATTGATACATGTTTTTTTAAACTGATACATATTGATACATATTTTTTAAAACTGATACATATTGATACGTTTTTTTAAACTGATACATATTGATACATGTTTTTTAAACTGATACATATTGATACATATTTTTTTAAACTGATACATATTGATACATATTTTTTTAAACTGATACATATTGATACGTTTTTTAAAACTGATACATATTGATACATGTTTTTTAAAACTGATACATATTGATACATGTTTTTTTAAACTGATACATATTGATACATATTTTTTTAAACTGATACATGTTGATACATGTTTTTTAAAACTGATACATATTGATATATGTATATAAATAAAACATTTATGAAATGAGAAGACACTTTTTTTCATTTTCATTTTTTATTCTCTTAACCACAAAGCCTCTACTACAAGCCACTCTGAAGGATTTTCCTTTCACAGAAACATCCGGAGGGAAAGTCCTATCTGGAGTTAATATCTGCATTTATGAGCCGCCAACAGCATCAGCATTGTGCAGCCATAACAATACCACACAAAGATATGATGTGTGTAAAACTGAATGATAAATGAACGCTGATGTTGAGTCGGGATGCTCAAACTGAAATTCAATGCAAGCTCAAAAACAAGCTGCATTTGGAGATTAGAGCTATGATGCACATAAACAAAATAAATGATCAATGATAATGCACAGTGAAATAAACCAGGATGATAAAGCCGATCATCATGAAGGGGTTTATTGCAATAATGATCCGCTAACTGCATATTCTCATGCTCATCACATGGCTACATGTGATATATAATATTATTCAATCACTTATGATTTCTCCTTGCATATGGATCAGCAATTCTTCAAATGATCGCTCAAATATCAGATTCTATCAGATGTCTGACTGTGGCTGAATTTCCATTTTAAACTCATATGAATGCAGTCCAATCAAAACGATATGTCACCATATGCTCGTTAAAGCCCTTCCAATAATTTATGAGGTCAAAGGACAGAGGTTCGGTTGCGGTGCTGCAAAATGCCTCGAGCAAAACGGACCTGCCAATCATGAACGTGAATGTGACTGTCATGTTCAGATGTAAACCTGGAGATTATGAGGCATCGCAGGTGAACAGACCTCATAAAACTGTCCCTTCCCATGATGCACTGCAGTAACCGAAGCACATCTGTGATGCTGCAAGTCCCAGACAAAGGTGCAAAGGAATCTCTCCAATCAAAAATCAACTACACATTATCACAGAATTCAGAACTGAATGGCACCTAATTTGGAAAATTTTCAATAAATAAAAATTTGTGCTATACAATTACTCAAATTTCAATCTTTACTTCAAACTGCCACAAAAAAACGTAAAGAAATTATGACAGAAATATGTTTTTATTATATAGTAAAATGTACTTCTCAAAGTAATAATAATATAATTTACAACACTAAAATATAATTTTTTAAGGACTGTCACACAATTAGTGTGAAAGTTTTCATTTATGTTTGATTAATAGAGTAACTATTACACTACTGTCAGTGCCAGGAAAGCCATAGACGATAGACTATGCTTGCCATAGACGATGCGGTATTTCATGAACAGAGCAAACAACGCTTGCTGATCTAGACTTTTCTGATGATATCGCACTACTAGCAGAGTCACAGGAGAAACTACAGCAACGTATCACCCGGTTAGAAAGATTTGCACTTAAGATCGGGCTGTAGATCAACATCAAAAAGACCCAAGTGATGCAAATGAGCAGGGAAGATGAAGATCTACTGATGCCACTCATTATAGTCCACCAGACACAGACCAGTTCACATACTTGTTAAGTGTTATTCCACAGGATGACGATGCAGAGCCAGATGTAACCCAACGCATTGGCAACATCTGGACGCCAACAGCATTAACACATCACTTAAGATCTGTCTCTATATGTCCATTGTGTGACCAATGGCAATCTATGTCTGTGAGACCTGGAAAAATACAGTGCGCATTGGCCACAAGTTGGACGTATTCCATCAGCGGTGTCTCAGATGTATTCTCCGTGTCACATACCATGATACTAAAGAAGAGATTCTGCGCAGGGCTAAAACTCATAGACTTTCCTCCATTGTCTCTAAGCGTCATATCAAACTGGCAGGTCACAATCCTGCGGCAGCCAGAACAATGCCCAGCAAAAAATTGCACCGACATGGATGCCGCCCAATGGACGTCGAAGGCCGAAGAAGACCTGGCGAAGTACATTCAAAGAGCATTTAAAGTGAGTTGAGGAAGGCCGAAGAAGACCTGGCGAAGTACATTCAAAGAGCATTTAAAGTGAGTTGGCGTTATATGGGAAGAAGCTGAATCCCATGCAGCCGCTATCAGTGGAATTAGCTTGATGCCCACTGTGCCCTGTAGTACAGATGGACCTAGGAGACGAGAATAAAGTAAACTGCTTTTGAGCAGTACTTTATTAAAAAATAAAATGCAATATGTTGCAAAGGAATTATTTTATTCACGTTTGATTAAATAAATAAAAAAGTGTTAACATTTTATGAATGCATCTGCATCTGATTTTTTCTTAAATAATAAATCTAATTCATATATCACAGGTAGATAAAGTACAATCAAGATCAATATCAATCTTTTTTCATCCATGTGTAATTTATGCAAAAAAATCTTATGCAGAACTTTAATAAAAATAAATAAATTTAAATTTCAATTTTGTGTTGTAAAGAAAATGTTATATTTTGATTTGATTACACATCTCGATTTCTTTATGAATAACAAAACTCACAAAAAATGCATTTGGGAAAAAATGTAATGTAATTTGTGTAAAAAATTCTAACTATTAATAGTGTTCCTCAGAAAACACCCCAAATGAATCCTTGGGTCTGATTTAACAAGAACTCGTAGCCTATCCATTCAGTAGCTCACAATGATTAAAAACAGTGACGGCAGCTGGAAATGTGACCTTTACAAACCCGAGAGCTGATCAAAGACTCCCAACACCTTTAAAACTCAAACCCACTACCGGAAAACTAGAAAAACAGGATGAAAAAGACAAAACCACAGACATGTGTGTGGAAAGCCCTCAGATGTGGCGTGGATCAAAATGGAAGAGGGTTTAAAAAAGGCAACCTCATGCAAGCACAAAGAAAAATGCACGATCATGTTCATGCCAGATACACTGGAAAAAATCAAACACACACACACACACAGACACAGACACAGACACAGACACACAGACACACAGACACAGACACACACAGACACACACACACACACACACACACACACACACACACACACACAACACAGACCACACACACACACACAGCACACAGACACACACACAGACACACACACAGACACACAGACACAGACACACAGACAGACAGACAGCAGACACACACACACACACAGACACAGACACACACACACACAGACACAGACACACACAGACACACACACACACACACACACAGACACACACACACACACACAGACACACACACACACACACACACAGACACAGACACAGACACAACACAGACACACACACAGACACACACACACACACAGACACACACAGACACACACAACACACACACACACACACACACACACACACACACACACACAGACAGACAACAGACAACACACACACACACACACACACACACACACAGCTTATAAGTGACCAATTTGGAACGCTCTACATAAGCAGAAACTATCGATGTCACTAATCTAACAATCAATAAGCAAAACTATTCAAACTTTTTTAGTTAACTGAAATAAAGAAAACCATCTCAAATAAGTTACGAAGCACAGAAAACTAAACTTTTTTTGTTTTTGATGTCATTGTTCTGGTTTCCACTTACTTTTGTAAGACCTTTCCCGATCCTGCCCCCGTCTCTCTCCCACCTCACTTCCTGTCTCACCTAAAAACGGCAAAAAACGCCAAACCGAAATCTTTACACAAAATAAATTATGACAGAAATATCTTACTATTGTATAGTAAAAAGAAACATAAGCAGAAACTACTGATGTTGCTAAACTAAGAATCAGAATTATTAAGTACATTTAAAACTATTATAACTTTTTGTTAATTGAAATAAAACGGAATTAAAATAAAACATTAGAACATGTGACATTAGAAACGTGACAACTAACTGCAATAAGCTACAAAGCACTAAAATAAAAACTAAAACTGAAATAACAGTAAATAACCCAAATAATATATTTAATAACAAAAAAATTGTAATTTAAATAAAAACTGAAAATACAGAAATGAAATCTATTTCAAAATATTAATGAGAAACTATAACAGTGTATAGATAATACTAAAATAATACTTGAAGCAATAATATGCATAAACATATACAGCACACACTAATATTGAGTCTATTTTGACTGAACTACGCACTCATTAATGCCTTTTTTGTCTTGAATGAATTAGATTTGGGTGACGTATATGACGCATAGAGCTTGTTCTAGTGAATTATGCGTTTGTCTACTTCCCTGAAAGATGTGATTCAAAATAAAGCTGAATGCATTTTGGGAGTGTGCCTATGATTCCTTAAAATTCTGCCTATGTATAGGCAGCGCACTGGGTGTTTGGAGCATGCACAGAGGGAGAAAATACAAGATTGAAGGGCTGAATCTGAGATTGGAGATTGCGTGGGATAATGGCTGTGGTGTTTGGCATCAGGGAAGAGTTTCCATGATCCCTTTCAAACTCCCTGGAGCACTGCTGCAGGCCAAACCGCCAACATTTGCTCCTCTACTGTGCAGTTAAAAATGATCAGGGCTTTCTCCTTCACCCATTACCGTTACAAATCACCATGGGCCTGTAATATTTAAAGACGAGGCAGACGATAATAAGTCAATATTCCAGAGACGCTGTCTGTTAAACCTGAGGGTCACATTAGTCAAGAGCTCTGTTCCAAAAACTAGAGAGCTGCCTACCTAGACAGCACTTATAGGTACTTTTCACACAAAAGCTGTTGGAAAAGGTAGCCTGCCTTTTAAGATTCCAAACTACAGTTTGGTCAAAATGCATGTTAGTGTAGTTCACAGAGTTGAGCATAGAGCTTGCAACACCAAGGTCACGGATTCGATCCCCATGAAATGCATGAACTGAGGAAATGTACACCTTCGCTGCAATGTAAGTCGTTCTGTGTTGCATGTACCGCCCATAGAGAAGGCAATCCCATAATGCTTTGTGATGAGCTCAGTATAAATACACTTTTATTTGGCATTCATATTACTGAAAAGTATCAATACATACAGTTCAACCTAATAAGTCTTCACTTGACTTCTGCTTCTTCTTCATAAATAAAAAAACACCTTTGCTCTCTTTCCTTAACCTCTCTCTGTCTAGCTAATTTTGCTCTGAACAATGCCTGAAGTGTTGTATGACAAGCACTTTCTGTGATTGTATTCCTCTGCTAAATGAATAAATGTAAATGTACTAAAAAATGGACTAGTTGGATCACGTCACATCATATCTTAAACACATTTAATGAATTCTTCATTGGCCGTATGAGTTTCTGTTGTACGTCTGAACTGATTTTAAAGACAGCTGGGTTATTAGCTTGTCTTCAAATCTCTGTGAGTATGATTTGCTTTTCGCTTTATTAACGTGTAAAACTACGCTAAAACCTAAGAAAATATGGTGAACACTGATCTGATGTCAGGCCACATTACATATTATATAATATATTACAACTACAATTACTACTACTAATACAAATTATGTGTGTGTGTGTGTGTGTGTGTGCGGTGTGCGTGTGTGTGTGCGGGCGTCTGTGTGTGTGTGGTGTGTCTGTGTCGTGTGTCTGTGTGTGTGTGGTGTGTGTGTGTCTGTGTCTGTGTCTGTGTCTGTGTCGTGTGTCTGTGTGTGTGTGGTGTGTGTGTGTCTGTGTCTGTGTCTGTGTCTGTGTGTGTGTGTGTGTGTGTGTGTGTGTCTGTGTCTGTGTCTGTGTCTGTGTCTGTGTGTGTGTGTGTGTGTGTGTGTGTGTGTGTGTGTGTGTGTGTGGTGTGTGGTGTGTCTGTGTGGTGTGTCTGTGTGTGTGTGTGTGTCTGTGTCTGTGTGTGTGTGTGTGTGTGTGTGTGTGTGTGTGTGTGTGTGTGTGTGTGTCTGTGTGTGTGGTGTGTCTGTGTGTGTGGTGTGTCTGTGTGTGTGTGTCTGTGTCTGTGTGTCTGTGTGTGTGGTGTGTCTGTGTGGTGTGGTGTGTCTGTGTGTCTGTGTGTCTGTGTGTGTGGTGTGTCTGTGTGGTGTGGTGTGTCTGTGTGTCTGTGTGTCTGTGTGTGTGGTGTGTCTGTGTGTCTGTGTGTGTGGTGTGTCTGTGTGTGTGTGTGTGTGTGTGTGTGTGTGTGTGTGGTGTGTCTGTGTGTGTGTGTGTGTGTGTGTGTGTGTGTGTGTGTGTCTGTGTGGTGTGTCTGTGTGTCTGTGTGGTGTGTCTGTTTGTCTGTGTGTGTGATGTGTCTGTGTGGTGTGGTGTGTCTGTGGTGTGTCTGTGTGGTGTGTCTGTGTGTCTGTGTGTCTGGTGTGTCTGTGTGGTGTGGTGTGTCTGTGGTGTGTCTGTGTGTGTGGTGTGTCTGTGTGGTGTGTCTGTGTCTGTGTGTCTGTGTGTCTGTGGTGTGTGTGGTGTGTGTGTGTGTGTCTGTGTGTCCGTGTGTCCGTGTGTCCGTGGTGTGTCTGTGTCTGTGTCTGGTGTGTCTGTGTCTGTGGTGTGTCTGTGTCTGTGGTGTGTCTGTGTCTGTGGTGTGTCTGTGTGTCTGTGTCTGTGGTGTATGGTGTGTGTGTGTGTGTGTGTGTGTGTGTGTGTAAATAAATTAATAAATAATAAATATAGAAACACTATTCACTTTGGTAAAGGGAACTAATATTTACTAATTTACTAATATACAAAAAAAATGATATCATGAATACATATTTAAACTGATACGCTGTTTAAGATTTCACTGTAATAGAGACCAAGAATAAAACAATTACAATAATAATAGTATATATATTTATTACAATTATACAAATATATACATATGGACAGAGAGGCTTGAGGTCTTTTCCCGACCTGTATCCCTCTTTGTAATTTCACTAATAAATGCAATAATATCATAAATATTTACACTTCTAAGGTGCTCTGGTGATGTAAGTGTAACAGGGCCGATCCTCTCCTGACTGGCCGCGGGCCATCCTCATTGTCAAGCTCTGCTCTGCATTCAAAGACAGACTGAATCTGAGCTCTGAAGCCTTTCAGTGTGGCAATGTGATGATATTCAGCAAAGTGAAAAACCAGCCTGCACTCCTCAAATTCAGACAGCATGAGCTGCTATTCATCTGGAGTTTGTAGTGCACATGTCCCAGCCAGCCTGGATGTAAATACGCCACTACTTCCCCACCGGGACATCATCAAATGACAAGACAGCAAAGCGATTCCAGCCTCAGCCACATCAAGAGCGGACAAAACATGTCATTCCTCATTCAAGGCAACAGCAGAGATGCTGAACGGCCGGAACCGCCCCAGTGGGATCGAGAGAGGGGGACCAGATAGACACAAAGAACAGACTTCATGAAGCATTTCGACTGGGAGACAGGCTCGTAATAATCAGAGTGCTCCACCTAATAGGCTGATAACTAATACAGCAACAAAGAACTAGTCCTACTATATCACTGCAGTACAAGCAAAATGAAAAGCATGAAATATAACTTTACAAATGTAAGGCCCTATGAATACTACTACTACTGTTGAAAAAATAATACAACTTAATTTCTTTAAGAAATAATCACAAAATGTTTTAATTTTAATAGTAAATCCCTTTTATTTTCCAAAAATGTAAATGTTTAATTTTCATTAATTAAAATCTAAATTAAATTAATGTGTTATGATAACCATTCAAATTTAAATACACAACACAGAATTTTTGAGGGGGAAAAAAACATTTCATACGGCTACTGTAAGAATAAATAAAAATGTTATGTATGCATTCAAATAATTAAACATGCTAAAGCACCGAATTTGGTAACAATAAAACATAAGGTGAGAAAAAATAAAACGTCATTTTTGTTACACTTTTAATAAATGCATGTTAAATTGTATAGGTTTCATGATTTTACTTAATTAGACATTCTTTTTAATTAATACAATTTAATTTTACCATTAAAAAGGAGTCCAGAAAAAATGTAAACTGAAAAAACGGAATCCAGAAAAATTCAAACGAAAAAAAACGGAATCCAGAAAAATTCCAAAAAAAAAAACGGAATCCAGAAAAATTCAAACGGAAAAAAAACGGAATCCAGAAAAATTCAAACGGAATTTGGGAAAAAATAAAACGGTTTCAAGGGCCCTAGTAATGTTGTCTTATGAGGTTTCAAGGGCCCCATGATGGATTGTCAATGATGTCATTAGTTGATGAAGCACAGACAGTAATGCGTACATGATGACACATGATCTTAAGGACAGCATGCCAAATACATTCGTTACACACATTTGAATAGGGCTGCATGACTAATAAAAAAAAGGATTATAATCAAAAACAAATTTCATGATGAATTACTTGGATGAACCCACACTGGTGGTGACATCACTTCACAAATAATGAGAAATGCAATTCTGTGGGAAAAAAAAAAAAATTGGGGGGGGGTGCAGCAGTGGCACAAAAAAGTGCATGACTGATAATAAATAATAACAAATTATGATGTTAAAGTGAGGAAAATAAATCAACAATCAACCACTTACAGTTAACAATTAAATTGTACTTTTGTTTTTCTTTAATATCACTTATAATTTAGAGATTTGAATGGTCTGTTTCAAAACTGTGGATAAACAATTATTTTGTTGTTTTAAATTGATGATTTATGATTAGTAACAAGGATGTGGAATACATTTTTAAACGAGACAGAAAACAATGCGTGCACTTTTTTATGCAATCAATTAAAAAATGCATAAATAGAATTATAAAAATAATTATTAGTTGCAGCCCTACGTTTAAATGATGGCTCATGAGAACATCAATTGAAGAAAACCACATTCAAACATCAGTTCAATACTGTACTCTGTTCTGTACACACACGGTTCATTTACAGGAGCGACAACCTCACAAATTTACAGGAAAATAATAACTAAATCATACAAAGACCTGGAGGCGGAGCCAAGCTGAGAGTTCTCATTCATCTCTACTTGTGTGCCAGCAGCTTGGCACAGAACTAAAAGCTCACCAAAGTCTTTATTCATAAAGTAGAGTTCAGTCAAAGCTAACAAGTCACAGCCTGGTTTGAAATGAAGCAGCCCTGGACAACAACAGACACAAAACCAAAGCAATGACCTCACATGAACGTGGCTTTATCATTTTCCAGATGTCAAGTATGTATAGAGAATGACACCTGGAGCCCTGTTCTAGTGAGCGAAGATGCTGTCTACATAGTCAGCGACTTTCTAAAGCAGCTTCATAAATGAAACGGTACCTAAAAAATAACATGTGTTACAGAAAATCACTCCTCACACGAAGAAAACATGTGACTTGACTCAATCCGTTTCAATTGAGTTTGATGTGTTTGAGATGATGGTGAAATACTAGAATAAGCATAAAAAATACAAATGAAAAACTATTCTTTTTAATTAGACTACTATTATGTATTTCAGTACTGACAACAAAATATGTACTAATTTAATATATTTTGTATAATATCTCAGTACATTATATAATATAGTGTGTTTGTACCTGCGTGAAGTTGGCCCCCCACCCAACACAAAACGTCGCCAAAATAGTCTCAATCGTTTGTGCTGGTTTGTGCTGTAAAAAAAATTGTTTGTGCTGCTTTGTTTTTTTAGATATTAAAATTATATTTATAGGTCATTCTGAGGTGACTCAGCCCCCCCACATAGTCCAAATTCACCCCAGATAGTCTTGTTTGTTTGTGCTTCGTTTGTGCTGGTTTGTGCCGCTGAAAGTTTCGTTTGTGCTGCTTCGGTTTTTAAAATATTAGACATTACATTATAGGCGATGACGTCACCAGCCCAGCTACACGCTGAAAACTCACCTAAAATGGGCTCAAATGTTAGTGCTTCGTTTGTGCTGGTAGAAGTTTTGTTTGTACGGCTTTGTTTTTGTGTTTTTTATTATTATTTTTTTTTAAACAATACAGTTGAAGTAAGATCCAAACGGATCCTAACTTGGTTAAGTTACCGATCGACTGTGTGTTTCCAACTTATAACAGACACAGCGAATCACAAGATGTGTGGAATGTAACACCAACTCCAAGGTAAATGCTTTTACTTGTTACTGTATGTCATTATGTGAATAACAATAGTATGTCATAAATACACGCACCATAATATGTTTGCTGTATCTCTGTCCTTATACATAAGCTATGTGTGTGTATTATATTTACATTTACATCTAGTCATTTTGCAGACGCTTTTATCCAAAGCGACTTATAATTGGGGAATACATAAAGCCATTCATCTGAAAGAGGCAATCAGACAGAGAAAGTGCTCGTAACAACAAGTCTCAGGCATTGTTCAAATAAGTACAAGCTAGCGAGGGAAGGAATAAATAAAGAGAAAGATAACTTGTTTTTTTTTTTATGTATATGCATGCATGTATGTGAAAACTCATGACTCAATGAATTAAGCCAAAATTATTTTACTTGTGAAACTGAATTAAAGTGTTCTATCGAACACCCATTAACACAAATAATGGACCTTTAAAACTTAAACTTAAAAACACTTAATAAATAATAATTAAAAAAACACAAAAACAAAGCCGTACAAACAAAACTTCTACCAGCACAAACCAGCACAAACGAAGCACTAACATTTGAGCCCATTTTAGGTGAGTTTGCAGCGTGTAGCGGTGCTGGTGACGTCATCGCCTATAATGTAATGTCTAATATTTTAAAAACCGAAGCAGCACAAACGAAACTTTCAGCGGCACAAACCAGCACAAATGAAGCACTAACATTTGAGCCCATTTTAGGTGAGTTTTCAGCGTGTAGCGGTGCTGGTGACGTCATCGCCTATAATGTAATGTCTAATATTTTAAAAACCGAAGCAGCACAAACGAAACTTTCAGCGGCACAAACCAGCACAAATGAAGCACAAACAAACGAGACTATTGTGGGAAATGTGGAGCATGTGGGGGGGCTGAGTGACCTCAGAAACGGCCACCAAATATTATTTTAATATCTTAAAAACCGAAGCAGCACAAACAATTTTTTTTACGGCGCAAACCGGCACAAACGGAGCACAAACAAACAAGACCATTTTGCGTGAATTTGAAGCATGTGGGGGGCTGAGTGACGTCATCGCCTATATTTCAATGTCTAATATTTTAAAAACCGAAGCAGCACAAACGAAAATATTAACGGCACAAACCAGCACAAACGAAGCACAAACGATTGAGCCTGTTTTGGGTGAATTTGGAGCATGTGGGGGGGCTGAGTCACCTCAGAATGACCTATAAATATAATTTTAATATCTAAAAAAACAAAGCAGCACAAACAATTTTTTTTACAGCACAAACGGAGCACAAACGATTGAGACTATTTTGGCGACGTTTTGTGTTGGGTGGGGGGCCAACTTCACGCAGGTTGTGTTTGTGTGTGTGTGTGTGTGTGTGTGTGTGTGTGTGTGTGTGTGCGTGTGTGTGTGTGTGTGCGTGAGTGTGTGAGTATGAGTGTGAGTGCGAGTGTGTGTGCGTGCGTGAGTGCGTGAGTGTGCGCGGTGTGTGTGCGGTGTGTGTGTGTGTGAATGTGCGGTGTGTGTGTGAGTGTGCGGTGTGTGTGCGTGTGGTGTGTGTGTGTGCGAGTGTGTGTGTGTGTGTGTGCGAGTGTGTGCATGTGTTTATATATCAGTATAATATATAAAATGTTTTATGATGTCTTTGATATTTGTTTTATTTAAATATCTATCATCAAAATATATATATTTTTTAAATTGCTAAACTATAGTGGAAATTAAACACTGATATGTACAAAAAATACAAATGAAAAACAATTCTTTTTAATTAGACTACTATATATATATCAATTGTTTTAAGTACTGACAACAAAATATGTACTAATTGAATATATTTTTATAATATCTCAGTACATTATATAATATAGTGTGTGTGTGTGTGTGTGTGTGTGTGTGTGTGTGTGTGTGTGTGTGTGTGTGTGCGGTGTGTGTGTGTGTGCGGTGTGTGTGTGTGTGCGGTGTGTGTGTGTGTGTGTGTGCGGTGTGTGTGTGTGTGTGCGGTGTGCGTGTGTGTGCGGTGTGTGTGTGTGTGCGGTGTGTGTGTGTGAGTGTGCGGTGTGTGTGTGAGTGTGCGGTGTGTGTGTGAGTGTGCGGTGTGTGTGCGTGTGGTGTGTGTGTGTGTGTGTGTGTGTGTGTGTGAGTACGAGTGCGTGTGTGTGTGTGTGTGTGTGTGACTGTGTGAGTACGAGTGCGTGTGTGTGTGTGTGTGTGTGTGAGTGTGTGTGCATATATCAGTATAATATATAAAATGTTTTATGGTGTCTTTGATATTTGTTTTATTTAAATATCTATCATCAAAATATATATATTTTTTAAATTGCTAAACTATAGTGGAAATAAAACACTGATATGAACAAAAACCTTGAACATAAATATTTGAATATTTATTGAAACAATTTTACACAAATTACGAAAGTTTATCAGTTTTTAAATAAGATATAAGTTATATTTCTCATGCCCCTTCTGCGATTTTTATGCTCCTTAACTTTTGAAAGAGTCGTAATGTTTCCTATAATGCCGCCTACGCAGGCAGCTCACTAGGTTTGGAGCAGAGCCGCTGTGTCTAAACTCCTGCTTTTATGTTGAGGCCAAATCACCATAAATAGATCCATAGCAACATCCCATTATCCCAGAGAATTCAAGTGTACACATCTCTTCCTAATTCTCCCGAAGCGTTCAGCGCTCATGCACACCTGTTTCTACAACAGTGCCATAAACCATAAACCACATCATAAATCCCACACTTTGATCAGCTACACGCTGACAGATCTCTGAAGCATGACATCAACAGCCACCTCAGGCTTCCCCAAATTCATGCATCACATCAATTAGTACATATTTACAAGTCTAATATCCGCTGATGGGCTGATGTTGTATGAATCAATAAATGAACTGCACAATGACTGACTGACTCATTGATATCGTCTGTAAGGAAATGTGGTAAAGTTACGACATTTGAGTAATCACAGATACACAATCGGTTTCATGTGTTCATACCTGAATCCTTCTTATTTTTCCCGCCATCTCTGCTCTTCTTCAGCACGGCCTTGAACATGGCGTGACTCCAGGAATCCCTTCACGAGTACGCTGTGGAAACACGAGAGGGTATTCACATGAAGCAGCAGGTTCATACACCGTTGCTTTGGTAAAATCAGATGATATTACAGTCTAGAGTTACACTCCACCCGAGATCAAATTCTCCACAGAGATCTTTCAAATACATACTTAGGGCTGGGTATCGTTTAAAGATTTCCGATACCGATACTGGTTCCTGAACGATACTTTTTTGATACCAATTTTATGAAATCAGTTTGAACAAGATTACATTATCTCAAAAAATTTATTTTTTTCAGCTTGTTGACATTTATACAGACTCATCTCCTGAGCCACTGCACAAAGGAACAAAATATATCCAACACAATAAATCAGTGCAGATAGTTTTAATAAAGTTCAAATAGTTCTGTTAGGCTCTTTTTACACTAGTGCGTGTTTGTTTTAAAACACATAGCTCAGACAGAATCATCATTTCTATTCATTTATTCTAGGTTGTTAAAGACTTAAAGAAATGTAAAATATTTATCCACTTTCATAAGTGGGTGTTTTATTTTCTTTCACCACGTTTTATTATTAAATTCTGTGTTGTCGTATGTCTAAATTATTTGAAAGCATAAAAACAGCTTAGTTTATTCAAATTTAGCTTATGAAATGTTTTATTTTTAGTGTTCTGTATCTAGTTTTCAAATGAAGGCATAAAACATTAATTTAATTTATCTTTAAATTACTGAAAATCAAACTTTATGTATTTATTTTGGCAAATAAAGGGGGTTTTCTATTAAAATTAAAACATGGAAGAAATGTTGTGTGATCATTACTTAAAAAATAAGTTTTAATAATTGTAATAGTAGCAATATGTACATTCTGCTGAACAATATTAATACATTTCTGCAGTAGTGTCTTCCAAGTTTAACCGGACTTTTATTTTGACGGGTTGCCGTGAATACCTTCACAGTTCTGTGTGTGTATGATATGACAAATCAAACGGTCAAATGCTCATGAAGTGACTCTCAGAGCAGTTCTGGAGATGTTGTTCATCATGTATGTCTTCATTTAGTGAGACGGCAGACGCTGAAGTCACCGAGCGTCACGCGCTTCAGTCTGTGTGTAGTAGGGGGGGGGCGATAAGACCAAAATCTCATATCACGATATGACAAATTTTATATCACGATATAGTGATTTTTTTTCTTTTACAAAGGTTTTTATTATATTAAAATCTTTAATAGCATATAATTTTTATACTTGTCACCAATGTTAATATCAAACTAATACAAGCCTAAAGAGAGAAACTCAACCTCACTGAAGATAAATAAACAGTCAGTGATGAAATAAGGATAAGAAACTAATTGCAAACAATAGGACAAAAAACTACAATAAATAATAAACGCTACATACATTGTGTAAATTAATTAATCTTCACTGTGCATTATATATATCTATCTATGATATATAATTAACACGTGTGTTATGTATAGATTCTATACATATTATAAATTATTATTGTTATTTATTCTGATTAAAGTTACAAAAGTGATTTAGTCGAGAGCAGTGAGAGATGTTCTAACAGTGTGCTGTGATTAACATGAACGAATATTGGAACGCTTCCCCTTTAAGAGCGAAGTCCGGATCAATATTGGAACGCTTCCCCTTTAAGAGCGAAGTCCGGATCTAATACACTGTTACATTGCGTTTTCTCTTTCTGTCGTTTACTCTCTCTTAAGACCTAAATCGCTGTGTTAACGAGGATACTTGCAAAGACGGGGATTCTGACGCATATAAGTGTGTTTATGTAATTGTTCAAAGTCGGTGAAAAAGAAAAAGCGCTCCTCTCACACAGAAAGAGACGGCGCACGCATATAGCTCTGTTGTTTGAGTTTCAACGGATTAAAATCGGTTGTTTTAAAACTGCAGTGCTTATAAACGCGTGAGCATGCTACAGATATAGTCCCTCGTTTAGTAACGAGCTGCTCGTTCTCCACCTGTTTCTGTCTCCCGTTCACGTCTCGTGGTGGGCGGCGTATAAAGATCGCAGTCACTTAAATGATGAAAAGGTTTTACCGTAAACAATGTATTTTGCGACACCACGAAATAAACGATAGAACATAATATGAAACGATAGACTTTTTATTTCGTCCATCCGATATATATATCGCTTTATGTACTCCCAATTGTAAGTCGCTTTGGATAAAAGCGTCTGCTAAATGACTAAATGTAAATGTAAATATATCGTCATATCGCACAACCCTAGTGTGTAGTAAACACAAGCGTGCGATATAGAGAGCAGACTGCTCCGTACGCTTTCGAATCGCTCTCGCGGATGTCAAACACTGATCGATCTGCTCCGCATCGCTTCAAGTCGAACACCTAGTGCTGCACGCTTATTACCTCACTAAAAAGTATTGAACTCGATAGCCAGCCCTATACATACTGCATGTGTTTCTTTGACTATGTGCTCTTTAAAATCCCAGGAGTTTACAGAATTACACTTTCTTTAAATGAGGACACATTACTTTTATCGTCACAAAAATCTAAACAATATCATTTCCCAGATATTCTATAAAGCTGCTTTGAAACATTTGACTTAAAACTCACACTGCAAAAAATGATATCGAAATAATATTCCGTCAGAAATTACTAGTGAATTTTACAAAAAGCATGATGCAATACATTAAATTAGATATAGATTAGATGTGAAATATTGAAGTAATAAAATTTAAATAGCATTTTCTTTGTCAAAGTACTCCAATAGTCTCATTCCCAACTTTGAGAAATCTTTTTTTTACAGCATAGAAACTTTTTACTACTTGTTTCTTGTCAAATGTATTTAATGTAGCCTGCAAAGACTTTCAATCTAAAAATATTAATATTTATGATAAAAATAAAACTACTTTAATTTAAACAACAAAATAAATTAAAATAAACAAACCTTAAACATGAACAATTTTAATATTTGTGTTGTGAAAATGCTGGGGGGGGGATTTAACAATTTTACACAAATGATGAAAGTCCTTCAGTAGCGGTGTCACTTCCAAGATGACCAACAATTATGTCACTTTATTAAAAATTAATGCACTGGTTTACCAAGATGACAAACTGCGTCAGTGAGGAGCTTGAGATGAAATACGAGGTATGTGATTTTTTTTTAAAACACAAATAAGCGTTAACATCACTTATGAATAGAATATTTTATTTGAACATAATTTTCAATTATGATGCTTGTTGCATTCTCATTTGTGAGTCACTTTGGAAAGTATCTGCTAAATGAATAAATGCAAATGTAAGTAATTTTATTAAATGTCATTCCCACAACAAAATGCTATCGAGTTATCAGTTGATAACTAAAGATGTGATAGAAAAGCGGAGGTTCAGAACAAAAAAGAGATCAAACCAACAGAATTATTGTGTGCATGTACAGTATGTCCACATTATTAATTAAACGAGTGTGTGTGGACAGTGTGTTTCAAGAGAGCTTACTTTCTAAAGTCCACAAGGCCAAAGTAGAAATATTTTAAAAATGATGTATAAAAAAAGAACATAAGTTCTTGTATATGTAATTTCTCCATTTGGCCATATTCTGGGCTTTTTCCCACAGTCCAGCCCCTGTAATGTGTGATCGCTGGTGGGCCGGCATGGAAAGAATTCTTCAATATTTGCACAGAGCGGCTCTGCTCCGCTATCTTGTTATTCCGGAAAACAAGCTGTTGGATTCCCAGCATTCCACATATAATTGATGCTAAACGGATCTTGGGCTTTCCGTGCCACTTGTCATGAAAGCGCTGAGGTTTCTTCACCTCTTGCATGTTGTTTGTCAGAATTAGCAGCACGGGTCAAATGCATTACAACTAGAGATCGACCGATATATCGGTTTACGATATTTTTCCCGATATTTAAGCATTTTACCATAATTGGTTATTTTTTTATTAGTCACATACACAATTATACAGAGTATAACTAGCAGTGAAATGTGTTCTCTGCATTTGACCCATCCAAGTGCACTCATACACACACACACACACACACACACACACACACCTGGAGCAGTGGACACACACACACACACACCTGGAGCAGTGGACACACACACACACACACACACACCTGGAGCAGTGGACACACACACACACACATACACACACCTGGAGCAGTGGACACGGACACACACACACACACACACACACACACTGTTCACTCAGGAGAAGCTCCAGCACAGCCACCGCATGTAACTTTATACAAGATTCACTCGTTTGAAACACACTAAATTATATTAACATTTACTATAGACCCATTATTTCGCCAATAAACATCTAAATAAATACATCTCTCGAAAGTAATTATTTATTTTCTCCATAAAAAATAATCCTACAAATCTATAAATACATTTGCTGTCTTTGGATGATTGTAAAACGGCAAACGGAAGATGACTCAATGATATGTAATTGTTTTAAGTGTTCTTAGTTTGTTTGTGTTGTGTACATCTGGGACGAAACTGATTGTATTGGTCATTTTGGCCAGGACACTCCTGTGAAAGAGATGTTTAATCTTAGAGAGTCTTTTCTGGTTAAATAAAGGTTCAAAATACATTTTTCCATGTTGCAATTTTGGGTAGTTTAAAATTCTGTCTTTGTTTTGGGGGTTTTTTGCAAAAAAAAAAAAAAAAAAAAATTGCAACTTTTTATCTCACAATTCAGATTTTTAATTTCAGAAATGTGAGTTTACATCATATTTCTGAGTTTATATCTTGCAATTCTGACTTATTTTTCTCAAATTCTGACTTTTTTCTTAGAATTCGGAGTTTACGTTAAATTAAGTTACGTTAAATTATTTCTCACTTTCTTCCTCACATATATGTGTATATATAACAGTTCAGGGTTAATCTCTCGCAATTATAACTTTTTTCTTGCAATACTGAGAAAAAAGTCAGAATTGCAACAAAAATTTCCATATTTTGTATGATTTAAACAAGCAAGAGACTAAATAAAAACACATCAGGTGTGTGCAACATACCACAATTGTATTTCTCGTCAATAGAAAAATGAATGCTCCACACATTATCTGATCTCATATTTTGTTCTTTGTGTTTTATTTTTGCACTACAAATGATATCTCATCACCTCTGAGAAAACGGCCCTGCTTCAATGACTGGAGCAGTGAAATATAAAGTGTGCCTGACAGCTCTGCTCAGATGAGACGAGACAAGGTGAGGGGTCTGAATCTGGAGCCGTGCTGAACTCAAGCATGAATAAAGCCTGCAGGTCCCTCCCCAGGAGGCAAGCGGCCGGCCCGATCCACATCGATCGCAGCGCTTGGATGAGAAGGCCTGCTGCGGCCTCATACAGAGTGAGAAGTCAAAGGTTGAGGAGAGAGAGACTCTCGACATGCAGTACAGAAACTAAGTTGAAATAAACACTGGACCCCACAACAGGTAAACAGATTGGGTTCACACTAGGGGTGTGCGATATTGAACAAAAATGATATCTCGATATTTTTGTGGATTTTTTCGATGACGATAATTAGACGATATTTTGCCGAGTGTGTTATTGTGCTGATATCTGAATACCGTGCACAGCTGCAGTTTATGATATTCTTCATATTCTGTGTGCTCAGTTCACATCAGTCATTAATAGGGATGCACCGGTTGACCGGCCAAAGATCGGAACCGGCCGGTTTTTGCTTATAATGCGCGATCGGCAACCGGCCGGTTTTTGTCTTTTTTTCGGCCGATTTTTCCGAAAGTGCGAACATGTCATTTGTGTGGAAGACATTCGGCAGAAGCACAACAAACACAGAAAAACAGATACAATGAAGCGAACAGCCGTTGGTGTAACATTACTGGCACACAAATAAGAGCCGCTTTCCTTTGCTGCTCTTGCTGAAGTTGCTAGTGATGGGTCGGTCTTGAACGATTCATTCATTTTGAACGGATCTTTAATGAGACTCGAGAAGAACGAGTCGTTTCGGGGAGTGATTCGTTCAGTCGCGCATGCGCACCATCCTAAAGGTTCTGTACTGGAATTAGTTCACCTGTTTCGAGTCTTCGGGTTTTTCGAGTCGTTCGTTCATCACGTGACTAATGCAGTATGAGCCGGAAAGATAATTGATTAGTTCACTTTTTGAGTCTTCGGGGTTTTCGAGTCGTTCGTTCACCTTGAACGAGACTCAAAGGTCCGAGTCGGTAAAATGATCCGAACTTCCCATCACTAAAATTTGCGCGAGCGTATCTGTCCACGCCCTGCACAAGAATAGACCGTGGACAGTTGTTCAGCGCAGCTTCTCACGTGTTGGATGAGAAAAGAAACAGACCAACTTGTGACAAAGCTGAAATGCTACTTTTTGTAAAGAATAAAATGTTCAAACGTATAAACGTCAGTTCTGTACAAGATTATTTTTATTTTACCTTAAAATTACATTGACTTAATTTGGTTTAACAAGCACGAGCTGTAGCATCTTTGTTTTTGCTCGTTGCACTAAACATTATTTGATTTAACATTTTGGAATAATTTATTTATATAGCCTACTTTGGTTTTATTTAGTTTCACTGGTAAATACCTTTTTTTCTTTTACACCAATTTTAAAAATGACAACAAATGTTGATTAAGTAACATCTTTGTTTGGACTGTTGAATGTGTGTTGGTTGTGTTGTTTAGATTGTAACTATGCAAATGTTGCCTTTAATTTCACATGGTTACTGTTAATGTTTTCATTTAAGGCCAGTTTTATGTAGTTTCAACCCAATTTAAAAACCATCTTGGTACATCTTCAACTGGGGTTGACCAGTTGAACATGAGAGGCAGAATTTGTAAAGATGCTCGTTTGTTTTTTCTAATAAAATATATTGATAGGCATTTAAAATTTGTTTAATATGCTATATCCATTAAAATAAAAGCTTAAGAACATTTTTAATTTTAATCAAAAACTTGTGACACAGCCACTTATGTCTGTCATATTGAAGTAACACCACAGACGTAATTATAACACCACAGACCTTATAATGCAAGTTACTAAAGGCTCTGTGTTACCAGAAAATACATTAACACCAGAGACAGTAACACCACATACAAATCAGCTTAGACTTTTCTAAAATGGAGGCTACCATCATGATGATTTTAAGATCAACACCACAGACATGAATTTGGGGGGCAATTTTTTTCTTAAATATATATATTTTTTAAACAATTAAATATTATACATGTTAAATAAAATCTATATTCACTATATAACCACTTTATTTGTGTTAGAATCTTTCATTATTTCTTGTTGGTTGCTTAAAGGAAAATAAATCGGTATCGAAATCGGAATCGGCCAGTTTGCTCAAAAAAAATCGGTATCGGAATCGGCCACGAAAAATCATGATCGGTGCATCACTAGTCATTAATCAATCTTTTCATTTAAGTTTAAATTAGATTTTTACCTTTTAATAAAGCCTAAAAGTGTACATCTTTTGAGTCAAATTGTTACATTTAACCAGTCAATTAAGATGATACACATTTAGGCTGTTACTAAACAAATGAAAGCAATATCATCAAAATGAATCTCTGCAGAAGCTGCATCTGAAGATGTTTAGATGTGTTCACACACGGTTTAATGCAGCTCAGAGTGCTTTAACCAGTACAAATGCATCATTTGACGTTTTAAACATAAAACATTGAATACTGATATTTAAAATTATTCATCACCACGGCAAATGCATGCGTGCACTGTTTAACCCCTTCAGCACCACGCAGGCTAATGAATGCGTGCACTGTTTAACCCCTTCATCACCACGCAGGCTAATGTATGCGTGCACCGTTTAACCCCTTCATCACCACGCAGGCTAATGTATGCGTGCACCGTTTAACCCCTTCATCACCACGCAGGCTAATGTATGCGTGCACCGTTTAACCCCTTCATCACCACGCAGGCTAATGTATGCGTGCACCATTTAACCCCTTCATCACCACGCAGGCTAATGTATGCGTGCACCGTTTAACCCCTTCATCACCGCGCAGGCTAATGTATGCGTGCACTGTTTAACCCCTTCATCACCGCGCAGGCTAATGTATGCGTGCACTGTTTAACCCCTTCAGCACCACGCAGGCTAATGTATGCGTGCACTGATTAACCCCTTCAGCACCACGCAGGCTAATGTGTGCGTGCACCGTTTAACCCCTTCATCACCACGCAGGCTAATGTATGCGTGCACTGTTTAACCCCTTCATCACCACGCAGGCTAATGTATGCGTGCACCGTTTAACCCCTTCATCACCACGCAGGCTAATGTATGCGTGCACCGTTTAACCCCTTCAACACCACACAGGCTAATGTATGCGTGCACCGTTTAACCCCTTCAGCACCACGCAGGCTAATGTATGCGTGCACCGTTTAACCCCTTCAGCACCACGCAGGCTAATGTATGCGTGCACCGTTTAACCCCTTCAGCACCACGCAGGCTAATGTATGCGTGCACCGTTTAACCCCTTCATCACCACGCAGGCTAATGTATGCGTGCACCGTTTAACCCCTTCATCACCACGCAGGCTAATGTATGCGTGCACCGTTTAACCCCTTCATCACCACGCAGGCTAATGTATGCGTGCACCGTTTAACCCCTTCATCACCGCGCAGGCTAATGTATGCGTGCACTGTTTAACCCCTTCAGCACCACGCAGGCTAATGTATGCGTGCACTGTTTAACCCCTTCATCACCACGCAGGCTAATGTATGCGTGCACTGTTTAACCCCTTCAGCACCACGCAGGCTAATGTATGCGTGCACTGTTTAACCCCTTCATCACCACGCAGGCTAATGTATGCGTGCACTGTTTAACCCCTTCAGCACCACGCAGGCTAATGCATGCGTGCACTGTTTAACCCCTTCAGCACCACGCAGGCTAATGTATGCGTGCACTGTTTAACCCCTTCAGCACCACGCAGGCTAATGCATGCGTGCACTGTTTAACCCCTTCAGCACCACGCAGGCTAATGTATGCGTGCACTGTTTAACCCCTTCAGCACCACGCAGGCTAATGCATGCGTGCACTATGTGGGTGTTAGCTGGGTTTTTGCAAAATACTCGATATTGTCAAATTGCACATCGCTAAAACAACAATTACGATATTATCGCAGACGATATATATCGCACACCCCTAGTTCACACTGCTTATCTGGCTGAAAACTGGCATCTGCGGGCAGCTTTATTGTTGAGTTTAACGTGCAAGGGTCAATGAGTCCAAAAAAGTGCTGTAAATAAGCTTGAATATTACTGTAGACAGCTTGCACAGCTCAAATCTTATGAAAAAAAAATCTCAGAGTTAAGATGTAAATGCAATAAATTATTCACAATCACACAATCCTTCCACTTACAGTTTCAAATATTAAAACCAGAAATATACTTTACTATAATTCAATAACGCAGACGCCGGTGCTTAACTGCACAAATTGTTTCAAACCTTGGTATTAAAATAAATTCACTTCAAATGTATAAACCACTAAACCACTTGTTGTATTATGCAGATTAACTAATTTAAATATATTTTTTTAAATGTTACACGTTTCCACCTGGAATGCAACTTGCATCATTTTTTAATTTTTAGTAAATCAACATTGTTACAAATTGCTCAATGTTATTGTTCAATGCATTAACTTAACAAATAATTAAATTAATTGAAGTGATAAAGAAATATTATACCGCCACAATGATACCTATTTTACTATAAAATGTACAAAAATTAATCATATTTAATATTATTATTGTTAATATTATTATACAATACTTTATAATAATAATATTTTACTACATACAATTTTTTATAAACTATTTAATAATAATAATGCAATATACATTAATAAAATCTGAATAGAATTATCATCAATATTAGTATTTTACAGAACAGTAAAATTACAAAACTAAGATTTATATTTGTATTTTCACAGATTTACGTAGTTCACATTCACTTTTCAGGTCGGAAAATATGGAAAAATCACATCTCTGCTATATAGACTGCTATTAAGTATTACATTAAAGAAAATGAAAAATAAAGTGAACAACTGCGTGTTTGTGTGGATTATAGTTTCATAATAATTTATCGAAACATACTCAAGACAGACTCTGAATGTGATCCGTCTGCAATATGAGTTTTTCCATCCTGGCTGTTATTCCTGTTACAGGATAGTGAAGCGAACCTCCTAAAAGACTCAAATGTGCAGCACATGCCAGTAATTACAGCAGCACGTCTCATTCCTAACGAGCTCCTCCCTCCATCACTCTCTGAAGCAGCGGCTACAACCAAAACTACAGCCGCTAGACTCATGAAGCTGCGAAACGCATGAGACCAGAGAACCTTCGCAATCTGTATAAGTTGAGCTGGGGACATATGCCAAAAATATACCTTCTGACAATCTTTGATATTTATGCATCTTTCTTGGAAAAGGCTTAAAACTAAGGGTGAAAAAACATCTGGAGTCTTTCAACAAAAACCCAGTAGATTCGAAATGTTTAAGTAAAATACAGTAAAAAAAAATTAAAATAATAAAATAAAACTAGTTAAAAATAATCAAGGCATGTCAATCCCACTGTTTTTGATTTATTTATCAAAATAAATATTAATATTTCATTATTTTCAATTATATGCACCAATATAGAAATACAAAGTCATATTTGTACATAATTTTACTATAACATTTTAACATATGAAAAATGCCACAAATATTTTTAAATAAATTATTTCAATAAATAATTACATCAAAAGATTAAATTAATTTAATTAAACTAAATTTTAAGTTTTTATCCAACTGATTGTTTTATTTATTTTAAGTTTTTTTTTTTTTTGGGGGGGGGGGGGGTCTAAATAGTTTTTAATAATTATTATTTCAGTTATTTTAGTACATCAAGTTAAACTAAACAAAAATAAGAAATGTTGACGATTAGAATAAAACACGATAATTTGTACTTTTTTTTTTAATTTAAAGTAACACAATTTTTCCCTTGAGCTTTGGTTAATTAGCATTAGTTTTAGTTAACTATAACCACCCTATCCTGGTCGACCACTGGTTCCAGAGCAGATTCAAGGTCAGGAGTTTCTGAAGGGTCTCAAGACTCGTCCACATGTCCTGTCATCTCTTCCCTCACATCTGATCCGACCCCAGGAATAAAATTAAATCAGCATGTGGCGCTCGGACTGAACAAAGACTTCAGCAGAACACTCTCAAGTGTGCAAGATGAAGATACCATGTCCTGAGGAATGGAAAAAAATCTCAGGGCAGTTCCACCGAACTATCTCCACAGGAATGAGCATGTGGCAGGGTTACAGGTAGTCTGGGCTCTATAAAGCTGCTTTATCTCACTCTCGTTCTAAAGGGGGTCTAACTGCTCCAATAACTCTGCTATCTGCATTATCTCTCTAAAGCCGGCCCTCGCTGGGTCTCTCAGCACCCCGTTACAGACTGAAGCAGCCACAGAGACCATGAAAGTCACTGAACAGCAGAGGAAAGGAAAGCACCCTGGTTTAAAGGTGAAGTGTGTCATTTTAGCACCCTAGTGGTGCCAAACGGAACTGCACAATTAACTGTTGTCAAACAGGTTTCCCAAACACAACCACGAATTTATTCCGAATAGGGCTGTGTAATTAATCGCATGCGATTCTCATGCGCATCTCGTCAGTAAAGCCGGTTTCTGGGATTGGCGGTAAATCTCCATCGCCTGCTTTCAGATGGAGCGGCAGTTAATACACAGAGCCGTAGTTCGCTGACAAGCTACGCGATATCGCGTTCAATATCGCAGATGAAATGCTTTCGATTATGTACATGATATCGCGTAGTTGTCAGTGAACTACGGCTCTTAACTGACGCTCCATCTGAAAGCAGGTGATGGAGATTTACTGCCAATCACGGAGCTGGCTTTAATGACCAGATGCGCATGATAATCGCATGGCAATAATTGCACAGCCTTAATTACGAAGTTAACATGTCAGGCTAATCAAACAAACAGCAATATATTGAAAGTGTCGCAGTAATAATTTATAACAAAAAATATATATTTTAAATGGAATCATATACGCGTATAACAAAAAATTTGGATATTGATCACCTAGTATTTAATTTTTTATTAATTCATATTTTAATGGTTGTAGATGACTTCTGCCAACAAACTAAATAACCTAGTTAACTAACCCTAACATGTTAACTAACTATGCTAGGTTATATAAAAAGCAAGACTAGTAGTATTTGCTTGTAAATATATTTTAATAATCTTTGTTTTATTTACTGCTTTTTTTCGGTTTATTAAAATGTTTTCTTGCCTAAATTGACTTTAGCATCACAACCTTGATTTGACGAAGGCAAAAAATATTGTGCATGTTCTTTTTTTAAATAATATAGACATTTAATAATGCATTTATTATCGCCCACGCCCAAATTAGCCAGAATTGTAATATTCCATCCCCATGGAAAACATCACACTGTTTATTTTATTAAATATGTATTAAATACTTCGTACTTTGGAAGCACAGAGTAAAAACCCTTTCCCTGGGTTCTGCAATCTTTTTTTAATAACATCTGTGGTAAACTTGTTTCTAACTAGTCCAGAATAGTCAAAGATCTTAATTCGACCATATCCCATTTCTACCCCACCTTAAAAACACACTATACAGCTACACCAGAGGTTCTCAATTCCAGTCCTCGCGCCCCCCCGCTCTGCATATTTTGCATGTCTCTCTTTATTAACACACCTGATTCAGATAATCAGCTTGTTAGAAGTGCACTCCGTGCATGAACTGTGTTCTGATTGACATGCTCCCTACACAGGGTCCATTGCTCCCTACACAGGGTCCATTGCTCCCTACACAGGGTCCATTGCTCCCTACACAGTGTCCATTGCTCCCTACACAGTGTCCATTGCTCCCTACACAGTGTCCATTGCTCCCTACACAGGGTCCATTGCTCCCTTCACAGGGTCCATTGCTCCCTACACAGGGTCCATTGCTCCCTTCACAGGGTACATTGCTCCCTACACAGGGTCCATTGCTCCCTACACAGGGTCCATTGCTCCCTACACAGGGTCCATTGCTCCCTACACAGGGTCCATTGCTCCCTACAAAGGGTCCATTGCTCCCTACACAGGGTCCATTGCTCCCTACACAGGGTCCATTGCTCCCTACACAGTGTCCATTGCTCCCTACACAGGGTCCATTGCTCCCTACACAGGGTCCATTGCTCCCTACACAGGGTCCATTGCTCCCTACACAGGGTCCATTGCTCCCTACACAGGGTCCATTGCTCCCTACACAGGGTCCATTGCTCCCTACACAGTGTCCGTTGCTCCCTACACAGGGTCCATTGCTCCCTACACAGGGTCCATTGCTCCCTACACAGGCTCCATTGCTCCCTACACAGGCTCCATTGCTCCCTACAGAGGCTCCATTGCTCCCTACACAGGGTCCATTGCTCCCTACTCCCTGAGCAGGGAAATCCGCTGAAGTTTACTTCGGAACATTCATTCATGGATTTGCGCTGCGCGACGTCTTCACGCACGGACGAGTGTGACATCATATACCTCTGTAAATATATACAATTTTAATTCACGTCTTGCACACTTCAGTGCACTTTGAATGGAATATATATGTTTGCTTCGAACTGGAATCATGGCGGAATATCCTGTGATGTCCACTTCGCAGGGCACTTACGTTCCAATAGAACAAACATCTGAAGCGATAAGAGTAACATACAGAGCGGGGGGGCGCGAGGACTGGAATTGAGAACCGCTGAGCTACACAACAGCAGGTTGAAGTGTTGACGGTAGCATCTGCAGAGCGCTGCACAGTAGGGCTGTGCGATTAATCGAAATCGAAATAAAATCGCGATTTGAGATTGCACGATTTCTAAATCGCTTTATAGCTCGGTTTTTTTTTGCGCCCCGCCCCAACCTCCCGCAGTATGCTATCCGAACCAATCAGAATGCAGCAGAACAGAACAGACCGGGCATACAGACAGTGTGCTAAAGAAACAGGGAAGATGAGTTCAGAACAGGATAAGGACTTGGTGGCCAAAAAAATGCATGTTGCATGCAGAGCACACAGCGGGGAGTAGCGATCATATTTCCTTCAGAGCAGAGAGCGTCTTTCTGAAGATCCCGCTCCGCTCGCTCAATACACTCAGCGCTGCTGCTCAGCCCAAAATGCCCCTTTGGTAATTTGTTAATTCCAGAATCTGTGGAATAGGCTAAGCAATGTTTGTCTAAGCTAATGTTTCTAAAAGCAAATTCTAAAATCCTGTGAAGATTGACACGTTTTAATAGACCGCATTTCCCCGCAGTTTTGGTCTATTTTTAATTTTAGAAAGTGTTTATTTTATTTACGCCACAAAATAATTATTTGTCAAGTGCATTTCATCTTGTGTGTGCTTTCATGGGCCTGATAAGTATTTTGTGAAATTCTATATCTGTTTTTCATCTTGTGTGCGTGTTTTGAATATGAAGCGTTGTTTTAATGGAAAAGTATACTTTTTCAGTTATTTAATTTTTTACGCAAATGTTCCAAGTGGCTTCAAAACAAGACACGTTTTTAAATTAAGATTTTAAATGTTATATATTTAAATTAGGGATGTTCATTTCAGTTATTTTTCCTACCCGTTAACCGACAAATATTATAGAACTGAATTAAATTAAAAAGAATAAGTGTCTGTGACCCGTTAAAAATACTAGGATCTGTTTTTCGTGGATTAATTTCACATGCGCAAAAAGCAGCAAACAACAGAACGAGGATTCACCTGATCATATCATATCACATCACGCACCTGCAGCACTTCTGCCAGCGGAGAAAAACTTAATTCACCTAGATGCTGGGTTGAGCCTTTTGGGCCATTTTTTGGGGTTATTTGTTCAGTGTTTGGGTAGTTTGTGTACATTTTATTTTATTTATAAAATTGTTTCTGTCAGTATATTGTTTAAATCTATGCAGAGCAACATTCGCGGTGTGAATCACTAAACGAACGTCGCTCGCGTCGGTCTTATTGCTTGATAAAGAGTCTGATGCTTTGCATAAAATAAACTATTATATTTATAAAGATACAGAACACAAATACTTTGGATGTTAAAACATGTCCTCAGAGCTGTTGACTGTTTGTTGTTGAGCAGGTTATGAAGGCAATCGCAGTATATTTCGTCCACGAGTGAAGCGCAGGGCGGCGGTCTGATCCGTGATCAGTCCCCGCCGAACACGACTCCAGCTCGGCGTGAGAGCCAGCGCCGTTACGGTGGGAACAGAATTACAGAGCGGTCGATTTACTCATGAATTACGTCTGTTTAATGTTTAATCTTTACTTCTAATGTTTGTTAAACGAGATTAAATAGGCAATGTGTAGGCTTATAGCTTATAAAAACAAGCAAATGAGAAATAAAGGAAGTTATCACGTCTGAAGTATTTTACAGAAGTTTAGAGGATTTAAGTTAATCTGTAAATATTATTTCATGCATAAAGTAAAAAAAAAAGAAAAAAAAGCGAATATTATAATAGAAACGAATAAAGCCATTAGCTGAGTTAAATCATCCATTAATGATGGGTTAAATAAACAATCAAATTTACTGGGTAAGATTAACCCCAAATGTACTCTTTTACCAGCCCTAATTGGTTTGTTTTGAACCCAGTGTTTTCTAGAGTATGCAGAGTTTGTTCATTATTGTGCTGCGCGAAATTAAAGCAGACGGCAGAAAGATGCATTCTATTTTTTTTCTTATTTTACAAAAAAGCAAAGATAATTTTTTTATTGTTTATGTACACAAATAAAAGCAGACCTTTTACAATTCCGATTATCTTCATGACCAAGAGGAGTTGCTTCCACTGTTGGAAGAGGAATAAATCCAGTTTAAGCTCATTTAAGCATTCTACCAAATGCAGCCTGTTCATTGTTATTATAAAAACAACCGGTCAAACATATGGAAAAAACACACTGCTCAGTTTAAATATGTAGTCAAATCTGTGCTGTTTAGCGTTATCACCGTACCGCCGTGAAGTTATGCAAAACATTTTGTTTTATGTGAATATTGTAAGGGTAAATAAATAAAAGGTAAATAATATTTTGGCATTTAAATACCGCGAATACGGGAACATTTGATTTTGTGTCGAAGGAGAGACCCAACATTGGTTTCAGTTTTGTTATAGCCTAAAATAATTAGTTTTGGTTTGTCGTTATAGCTTCTTATTTTTAATTCTTGTTATTTTCTAGCCTACTGTTAATTGTAAGGATTTGTTGTCGAGTGAGGGGAACTAAAATTGCCTAGATATGTTTACAGTGTTTATTATAATGTTTGTAATTCGTGTTGGGCTATTTCTGAATGAAATGATAAAATGCGACTTATAGGCTACTTTGTTTTTTCCTCTCTCTCGCGCTCTCTAAAAAACGTGTTTTTTATACGTGTAGCTTATTTTAACCATGCAGCAAACCTTTTAAAATATTTTGATAAATTACTAAAAATAAATAAATAAGTGCATTTAAACCGTTTAACTGATTGTATGGGTCAAAATTATTATCGGTTGGTTAAAGGTTAATTAACATCCCTAATTTAAATGAACAATTTCACTCTGAAACATAACCTTTTCTTATCGGACTACTGCTTTAATTGAGACATTTATTCAATAATGTCACTATAAACAGGAAAAAATAAATATGCCTAACGTTACTGGAAACATTTAATGTGAGCGCGTGATCCGAGCGGGATTCGGTTTACCGGTGAGCGTGAGCGGAACATTAGCGGAGCGTTTGCTTTGGCCGTGAACGACTGAGCAGAGCGCACACACACAGCGGAATATTGAACCGCTCCGATTCGCTCACATGCTCTGGTTGCATCTTGTTTTGTTGGATTTGATTACTCACAATATACATATAATATATATATATATACGTATTTTTCCATTTGTCTTTTCTAGAGACATGTTACAACTTTTTGGGAAAGGTCTAATTGGTTTCCTTTGGAAATATGTTTCAAATTCACACAGAATGCATTTATAACTGTAAAGGTCAAGGTTTCTTTATTTGTCACATGATAAATTATACAGGGTATAATCAAAAGTGAAATGTAGATCAAATCAGGTCCGCTCAGTGGACAGTGCAAAGAATAAAAATTATATCAAAGTAACACCACACAAGAGCATATATATAGGTAAAAAAAAGAAATAAAGAGTAAAATGTGTAATAGAATAAAGAAAAGTGCAAAACATGATGTGCAAGACAAGTAAGATGTGCAAAAACAAGTAAGAAGTGCAAAAACAAGATGTGTAAGATAAAGCATGTCTGTTTGTGTCAAAATCGTGATTAAAATCGAAATCGAAAAAAAAATTAAAAAATCGTGATATATATTTTTTGTCCATATCGCACAGCCCTACTGCACAGTGGCATTGTTCTGCTGATCGCCTCTAGCTCGTTCCACTCACACACTGAGTCCTCCAGACTCTCACAATTACAGCGGGTCAATCACAAACCGCCGCCAAGATCCACTTATTTACACACTTCTTCATTCTCTCGCTCTCCAAGCAACTCTTTCAATGAGCTATTCGACATGAATGATTCCTCCGAGTCCGTGTCCGGTGTTATGACAACCACAAAACCAACAGAGTCGGGCCTGCTTCTGTGACCCGGTCACTCCTACTAACTGTGCTCTTTCATGCCTACATCAGCCATTCTTGTGCTTAAAGTAGTGCCTATTTATACTTACACATACATACACAGGTGCATCTCAATAAATTAAAATGTCTCAGAAAAGTTCATTTATTTCAGTAATTCAACTCAAATTGTGAAACTCATGTATTAAATCAATTCAATGCACACAGACTGAAGTAGTTTAATTGTGATGATTTTAGCTCACATTTAACAAAAACCCACCAATTCACTAGTAAATTGTAAAAGGAATTGCTAGTCAATTTCACAATTACTTCAATAAAAGCAAAGTAACAGATTCAATTAAACATGAAATTTTGAAGTAAATCTAGTATTGTCTTGTAAAGCATTCTCTAGAGTGGATGATTGTCATATCTGCAGATACTGCTCCAACTTTAGCAATGATAAACTGACAATTTATACTCAAATATTCCACTTAAATTCTAATAAAATGTTTCAAACTAATGTTTTCTTTGCTGTAGTTTTAATATTAAATCTATGTTTCCCAATATCACTTACCAGCATCTTGTCATTTATAAAATCATTTGACAAAAGATTTGATGAATCTTTAAAAAGTTACAGAGCTGAAAAGTACTTAAAGAATGACCCGACCTCAAATTGAGTACTTGTGGTAAGAAAATGACAGACATTATTTTCTGAAATGTAGAATTTAATAGATGAAATTACTATAATGGAAAGAGACTGAGAGAATAATGGACATATTAATAGGGACCGTTAAATGCCCATTGACGAAAATAGCCAGAACAAGATAACAGGTGAATGCAGACGGAGAGAAGAATTCTTCACCTTGAAACATGAAATGAGCAAGAAAGAGACAATAGCAGCTAGAGCGGGCAGTATCTCCGCTCTTTAGACGGCCATGAAGCATTCACAATGACATGAAAAAAAACCTTTTTTAATATGAGTTTACTTCAGTCCATCAAACAGCTCTGGGAAACAGAGAAGAGAAAATGGAAATATTCCACGAATCTCCATCTATGCTATTAATATTCACGATCGACAAGAGAGTTAAACAAGCAACGCTATCTTTCTTCATTTAGAAAAGGCCATATTATGTAGGGGTCGACCGATATGTGTTTTTCAGGGCCGATACCGATACCGATTATTACAGATCAAGTAGACCGATAACCGATATTTTGAACCGATATACGTGTCTGGTGTAAAAATGAAAATGAATGCCAAAATTTATAATAACAAGAGCTCTGACAAAAACGTTCTTTAAATGCTTTTAAACATGTCTTTAATTCAGAAAACTGTTAATAACAACAACATTAAATAAACAGTAATATTAATAATAACATAAGTACAGAGATCACCCAGAAGCATTCTGTAAACATTTTGTAGAACTTAAAGTAAACGTATTTAGTGTATTGTGTGATTATTCTCAACAAAAGTTGTAATAATTGTTGTAGTTGTATTACGTATACAGTAATATATTCAGCTAAACCGAACTTATATTTTGACAGGTTGCCATGAGGACCTTTTAAGTTTCTGTAGCCTATGTATATATGATATGACGATCGTTTTACTCAAATGAAACGGTCAAATGCTCAAGAAGTGACTCTGCGAGCAGTTCTGGGGATGTTGTTCATGTATTTATGTCCTCATTTAGTGAGACGGCAGACGCTGAAGTCACTGCGAGCATCACACGCTTCAGTATGTATGTGTGCAGTAAATGAAACCGCACGTCTGTGTCATTCATTAACAGAGATGCAGAACATGCAGGATTCATATTTAAATTGTGTTTTTGCAGCTTAATATTTATAGATACTAGTCCATAGCGCGAGTCGATTTAAGTGTACTGACCTACTTTTGATTAATTCATCCAAACTTCGACACATTCCGTGACATTCCGCGTTATACGGTAAATTCCATTATATGACTGCATTCCGCGATTCCACCCGCATTTCCGCATCGCGGACATCATGGGTTATATTGAGGTGTTTTGCAACTTCAGCAACGTCTGCTGCTGCTTTACCTTTGAGAGACAACTGATGCGTGATCACTGAGGCAGCTCCAGTTAGCAAGTGCTTTCGGTGTGAGACTGCCTTCAGTTTTCCGCGTTGATTGGTCGGACTCGTGACTCTCTACATATCAGATGAGCGGTGGGCGGAGATTGCTCTCAGAGATTGAGAGATCGCCTCACTCTCACAGAGTGTTGAGCTCAGACAGGCTGCATCGAGCCAAATAGTGCATTTAAACATTAAATAGTTTCACCTGTATTATTTATTCACCAATAAATAATGTCACCTGTAAATAGTATGTTTGTTTGCATTATAAAAAAAAAAAAAAAAAAAAAAAAATTATTATCGGCAAATCTGTTTTTAAAATGGCCGATATCGATAATCGGTAAAATGCTTAATATCGGCGCCGATAATCGGCCAGGCCGATAATCGGTCGACCCCTAATATTATGCACATGTAATTGCTCCACTTTTAAGAATGCAATTAATAACGCAACAGGATGCACATTTATTCATTCAAATGAAATGCATGTAAAAATCTCATACAATAAAATAAGTCATTTGTTTGCTCTGGAAAGCAGTATGTACTTGATCGACCTGGATCTGTAAGCACTTGAACTCAACCCAATCTTCTAGGGAAAGTCATAAAGTTTCCCTTCCCAACTGACAGGAATGATCGCAGGTCTAAACAGAGCACAGGCGGTTTTCACCCCCCCGAGTTAAGTGACTCACTCGCCTCTTGAGGGCAGAGAATGAAGTCATGCTGATGCTGGTGAGTTTAGATTCGCCTCCCCTGCACTAACATCCCTCTCCATACGAGAACGCAGACTCTGAGTCAACTACAACATGTTCATTAGGCTCCGCTGTTGTTCCAGAGGACGGGCGGGACATAGTTTACGTATAAGGCACCTGAGGGGACACTATTTTTGGTTAAGACAATAAACAGAATTGACAACAACATTTTTAGACTGTATATGAAATTGGCAAATATTTTTCTCTTACTGTTTTTCTTATTCTTTAATTGTCATCTGAGCAGGTAACATCTAAAAACAAAAAAAGTGTGTTTGTTTGATAACTTAATACATCTCTGATTTAAACATCAGTAGCACATTTTGCTTTATAGTGACAATAAAGAACCTCGATTCTTGAATAAATAGTTTTATTCATATCTGTAAAAAAGTTCAAAGTGTCTATTTTAATAATATGATTCATTTACTTCATCACTCAAAAACTTCTTTGGAAATGTTTTAAAATATACAGGTAATTATTCATCCACTGGTGAATGTGAATAAATGTATTAAATAGCAAATAATAATAGCAAATTCAAAAATATAAATCTATTTGATATATCTAAATATCTATGGATTATTTTCAGGCTTTCGTTAATAATAAGCTGTAGCCAGACTCACTTTAAACTAGACTCTCAGATATTATGATTTAACTAATTAAATCTGTTTCGTACTATATGTATGCATTAAACGTATATCCTACTAAATATCTACACTATTTGCACTAACAGATTGCAGCAGTACTATTTGATTTATAGGAACTTGGTCATATTAGTGCTCACAATAGTGTGAGAAGAATCAGATACTCTTCCTTAAAGTTGAGACTTGTTTTCACCACCAGATTACGGTTGCACCTGAGGCTGTGGAAACTAAATCAACCTGACAAGACAGCATTCATTCACACACTGTAGATAAACTGAGCACCTTCACTCAAAGACATGGAACTCAATCCATGCGGTCTCCACCTACATTAATGCTTATCAGCAGAGGAATCAAGAATACATAACTATAGAAAGAAAATCAACCGTCGTGACGTAAGGCCTTCAAATGGATCAGGTTATGGTTATCTGACTGAAGTCAAATATTAACTACCCCTGAAGAAAGTCTCTTGGCAATCTCTAACTGAAGCACAACAGACATGATCCCTTATTTCAGAGCCAAAAAAGGTATATATCTCAATATTATTCAAGATATTTACAATATTCTCTAGGAACTTGTACATTAAAAAGTACGACGGCGTTTTAGTGCCACATAAAAAAAAAAAACAATCTAAGATTACGAGATTAAAGTCGTAATATTTCGAGAATAAAGTCGAAACTACGAGAATAAAGTCGAAACACTACGAGAATAAAGTCGAAACACTTCGAGAATAAAGTCGAAACTACGAGAATAAAGTCGAAACACTACGAGAATAAAGTCGAAACACTACGAGAATAAAGTCGAAACACTTCGAGAATAAAGTCGAAACACTACGAGAATAAAGTCGAAACACTACGAGAATAAAGTCGAAACACTACGAGAATAAAGTCGAAACACTTCGAGAATAAAGTCGAAACACTACGAGAATAAAGTCGAAACACTACGAGAATAAAGTCGAAACACTACGAGAATAAAGTCGAAACACTACGAGAATAAAGTCGAAACACTTCGAGAATAAAGTCGAAACACTACGAGAATAAAGTCGAAACACTACGAGAATAAAGTCGAAACACTTCGAGAATAAAGTCGAAACACTACGAGAATAAAGTCGAAACACTTCGAGAATAAAGTCGAAACACTACGAGAATAAAGTCGAAACACTACGAGAATAAAGTCGAAACACTACGAGAATAAAGTCGAAACACTTCGAGAATAAAGTCGAAACACTACGAGAATAAAGTCGAAACACTTCGAGAATAAAGTCGAAACACTTCGAGAATAAAGTCGAAACACTTCGAGAATAAAGTCGAAACACTACGAGAATAAAGTCGAAACACTACGAGAATAAAGTCGAAACACTACGAGAATAAAGTCGAAACACTACGAGAATAAAGTCGAAACACTTCGAGAATAAAGTCGAAACACTACGAGAATAAAGTCGAAACACTACGAGAATAAAGTCGAAACACTACGAGAATAAAGTCGAAACACTACGAGAATAAAGTCGAAACACTTCGAGAATAAAGTCGAAATGTTACGAGAATAAAGTCGTAATATTTCGAGAATAAAGTCGTAATATTTAGAGAATAAACTCGTAGTAATACGAGATTAAACTCCTAATATTTTGAGAAAAATCACAGAATTGCTAGAAACAATGGATGTGGAGGATTTGGTTAAATCCTACTTTAGATTAGGATTTAGCAATAAGGAAATTCTTTGTCTTTTGGCGCATCAGCACGGAGTTATAATTAGTAAAAGGACACTGCAGCGGTTATGTAGAAAACTTAATTTATTCAGAAGAAAAAATCGTATTACTACGAGTTTATTCTCGAAATATTACGACTTTATTCTCGTAGTGTTTCGACTTTATTCTCGTAACATTTCGACTTTATTCTCGTAACATTTCGACTTTTTTTCTCGTACTTTCGACTTTATTCTCGAAATATTACGACTTTAATCTCGTAATCTTACATTTTTTTATTTTTTTTATGTGGCACTAAATCGCCGTCGTAAAAAAGACTTTATATTGCCTGAAAAAAAATAAAAAATATTTCAATAAATCATCCAGCTCCACCTAAAATCTGTTTTCACTGATGGAGAGTTCCCACGCATTGGTCTTCTTCAGTGTAAACGAGTGAATGTGAGCGGTTGATAAACACATCACAGGTGATCATCTACGACAGCACACAGATAAGGCTATGGGAACGTTCTAGCAGGTCAAAACGGGTGCGGAGACTCAAAAGAAGAGTATCTAATATCTGTGAATCTGAAATGAAGAATGAGGTTAGACTGTACATGTTTTACATCTTGGCTGCGTGTCAAACATGACGTGAGCTTTCCTCGAAAAGCCCTTTATTGCTAAAATCGTGGATTGTATTGAGTAAATCATAATAGACCTACGCAAATGTATTTTGGCAGATGTTGAAAAACAGATGAGCTCTGTTGTGAATAAAGAATAAACATGACCGAAATCTAAAAGAAGATTCACAACACTTGACTTTTGGTCTGTTTTATACAACTTTCACTTTTGGTAGTAAATTGACAAAACAATTAGAAAATGAAAGGTTTTACCAACACAAAGAAAATGACTAAAACTGGTCAATTATGATAAGAAAACAATAAAATAAAAAAGTGAAATGTAATAAATATAAATAAAATATTACCTATAATTTAATTTAGATCATGTCAGCAATAAGCTATTTTGTTTCAGTAAATACACAATATGTGTATACACACGTTAACACTAAATATGCATGTCAAAAAATACTAATTCCTAAGATTCAGATTCACGTCCAAACTTCAAATCTGTGCTAGCAGACTGCAGAAAACATTATAAACTTTGGTCTTAAACCCTTTAAGAATCCGGCGGGACGCCTAGTGGTGACAGGGTAAAGTCGTCAGACACAAAACCTCAACAAGTTGGACATGTCATATATCCACGGAAAGCTGAGATTCTTGTGATTTCAACTCTGTAAACCATTTTAAGATACAATAAACACAGCATGTACAATCTGTGTCTTTATCAGACCACTTTTTGTTGGCATAATGCAGACATGCATGATAGTACAGACATACATAGGAATAACACAGTAGGGATGCAATATAACACCAATATAAGAAAAAACCCACAAATTAAATAATGTACTGTGTACAGAAATATAAATATAGGAAAAAAAATGTATTTAGATTATAAATGATAAATATATATGTAATTTTAAAAGTGTACACATTTTGGATTCTATGTATAAATGTCACTATAATGTGTTTATGCTTCAGTTACTATGTGTCAGCAATTATTGACAGTGAATCTGGATGAGAAACTGAATAGCTCTAAGTGTAACCTTTCATTAGAGCCCAAAATGATGACTGTACATTAAAGCATTCAAGAATTGCAGCATTGTATGTGTCGTTGTTACAAAGCGTCGTTTGGAGTCTCCCAAGTGTAATTTCTTTGGAAGCGTCTAGACATAAAATTAGATAAACATGTGTAAAACACTCATTTTCTAATATATTGTTTATCAAATGGTAAATTTGGCTTGGTAAGGCTTCATTCTGTGATCCCAATGTATTTCCCAGTTCATACCTCCCAGCTATAGTCATCTGCAGGCTTCTATTTACAACAAAAATGCAGGCGGAGTTATTTTTTTCTTTTTTTAGTGTGTTCAAAGTGCTATTACTCAATATCAGTAAGACTTACAGTGATTCTGATGAGAAACAAACCTCAGAGTGTCACCTTTCAAAGGAGACCAACACCATGCATATCATCCAGATACCCAAGGGTATGCCTTTTTTAGGTGTTTTAGGCCAATTTTACAGGAATCATAAAGGGTTCAAATTATGTAATACAATTCTGGCCAGGTCTGAATGTAAAAATGGGAGAAGAATGTATTATATTTTATTTTTGCAGTGTTAGAAGATCATGATGGTGGAAACTGACAAAAACAATCTGTCATTGCGTTTCTGAGCCAAAAGATGTTGGTAGCACTTAAAGGGATACTCCACCCCAAAATGATCATTTGGTCATTATTCACTTACACGCATGTCGTTCCAACTCCATTAAAGCTTCGTTCGTCTTCAGAACACAATTTAAGATATTTTAGATGAAAACCGGGAGGCTTGTGACTGTCTCATTGACTGCCAAGTGAATAGCACTGTTGAGATCCGGAAAAGAATTAAAAGCATCTCCAGGATACTCATCTGAATTTTATGAAGCGATGACAATACTATTTGTATGCAAAGAAAATAAAAAAACTAACTTCTCTGTCTCTCTTCATCCCCGTAGCGCCGTTTTGGATATTACCCATCGAACGCAAGCAGCGTACGCTCTTCTGCATCCGCCTCAATGCAAGAATGTGCTATTTTCATTCAAATCAAAGCGTAAATATATGTAGAATACGCATCCTTGTTTGTACTCGTTTGGCTGAGAGATCCCACATTGGTCAGAGGACTATTCAGACCATCACCAATCAATGCGCCGAACGTCATAACTTTCCTACAAACGGTTCTACAGGATGCCATCAATGGCAGAGGAAACAGAATAATACAAAAACAATACAGGATAGACACCACGTCTGGCCCTTAATAATGATGGAACAGGTGGAAATGGGGAGGATATCAACACAGTGGCAACAAGGGAAAGAGTCTCCGTTTCTGAGCGGTCATGGCAGTGCTCTACATTTCACAGCCCGGTACAGTTTATTCTGCACATTCCCACACAGCGAGCTCACCGCACGTCCAAAACACACACAGCGCTGCGGTTCAATAGAAGAATCTGAGACCTTGTTTGAGACTGGCTCAAGGGAGTGTGTCATTCTAGGAGTAATAGACCTTTGACTACACTTTAGGAAAGTCTGGTCCACAGTGTAGGTGTGAGTCAAGGACTGCCCAGTTAAACAGGATGAAACTGGCGTGAAATGACCGATAAGAGATTCCATATGTGGTGTATTTAGCTGAAATTAACACCATAATTAACTAGTGGTATTTAGGGGTGTGCGATATTAAAAAAAAAGATATCTCGATATTTGTACGGATTTTTTCGATAACGATCAATATCACATTTGTAATTATGCTTATTTTTGGAGAAAAAACGGCACCCTTCCTGTGATTTTAATCATATGAAACGTAAATATATATATATGTTTAACCCCTTCAGCACCATGCAGGCTAATGTATGCGTGCACTGTTTAACCCCTTCATCACCACGCAGGCTAATGTATGCGTGCACTGTTTAACCCCTTCAGCACCACGCAGGCTAATGAATGCGTGCACTGTTTAACCCCTTCAGCACCACGCAGGCTAATGAATGCGTGCACTGTTTAACCCCTTCATCACCACGCAGGCTAATGCATGCGTGCACTGTTTAACCCCTTCATCACCATGCAGGCTAATGTATGCGTGCACTGTTTAACCCCTTCATCACCATGCAGGCTAATGTATGCGTGCACTATGTAGGTGTTAGTTGGGTTTTTGCAAAATACTCGATATTGTCAAATTGCACATCGTTAAAACAACAATTACGATATTATCACAGACGATATATATCGCACACCCCTAGTGGTATTATGATATATCAGTATGGATAGTTGCACAAATCTAATTACTAAAATCAATTTATATTTTTACAGAAAGAGAAGATTTGTTTGACTGTTAAAAAATGTAACAATATGTCAAGCTATAACTAAACTGCCATCAAATAAAAAAATTTTTTTTTTAGAATTATTTAAAATATTTTTCATATTTATTGTTCTGTATAAATGTATTTTTTCAACAACTGGACACTAAAATACTTTCTTGACTGTTGTCATTGCTTTCATATCAGTGCACAAGCCAATGATAAATTGTCATAAGGTCACTGATGAGTTTATGTCCGACTTGATTTTTTTCATTTTTTTATTTTTCTAAATTACTTAATAAAATACAGCGTTTTTGTTTACTTATTTATATATAATTTTATTTGTATTTATTTATTTTTTATGGATGACCCAAATGGGATAGAGGATTTGCAATTTTCAGGGCATTCAGTTAAATATTAATAATATTTAATATTAATATTTTGACTGCATTTGTGATTTAATAGAAATAACTGGATGTGTAAAACAGGCACATTGCAACATTGTAATCCTGATATATCAGTCACAGGACCTTGAAACTTATACAATTTAGATTTAATCACGGCATGTTTTAAGGTATCGACAAATACTGTATCAGTGTCCGAGATAATCAATGTCAGATCATATGATGAAATATCAGAGTAACAGTCCTAACCATAACAGACCAGCATGATTTTAAAAGAAAAAATATTGTTGCTGATCATAATTTCTAACCAGGCACCTAAAAATTATATAGGCCTAGTTCTGCTTGTGGATGTCAAGTTTACTTGCTTTAACCTTATCAATAACTCATAATCAGAAAGATATCGTCATTAGCATCGTTTAGATCCACAATCAGGATAAACATAAACTGTGCTCGGAAATACACAGCATTAAAGCATTTCGACCTCCCACAAAGCACTAGAATTAGTTTATTATTTCCAGACTGACAGCACTGAAACAGACGTAACACAACTCTCTCCCTGGCCACTAGCACAATGTTATTAAATGAGCATTTCCCTGCAGGCCACCAGAGTCCCTCCAGCACCATAAAAACATCCCATCATGATCTACAGCCCTTACAACCAGTCGCTAATGCGGACGGAGCCAGTGAGGGCAATTACGAAATCTCTCTTTCATTCCCGGCACCGCAGCACTATTAGCCCTGCGTGACAGAAAACTTCATTTTACGACATTCAAAGAGCATTTGTGCCTGGCAGCTTTACTTAACACTTTATTTACTTTACTTAAAGTCAATCAGAGATGACTTTTGAACCTAAATCCCTACAGGTGTGTCATACTGTGAGTCACACAAACTCATTCATGTGTTTCCAAATCACCCCAGAGGATCATCTAGTGAGCACACGGCAATTTCAGCAAAGCAGATGTGAAGAAACCGGTTCAAGACACTCAGGACTAGAGGACTTTTCATGCCCCTCTGTATCTACTACATGTGTTTATATATGATACCAGCACCTGTTATTTGCCAGCTGGCTATGACCCAGGAGACAGAGTTCCCACACAAAAAGAGACAAGAGCTGAGTATAGCTAGATTCAAATTCTCATTACTTTTTTTAATATATTGTAAGTTTGTCCTGGTGTTTCCATGACCGTGGGAAGTCTGTACAGTCGATCCGTGGTAAGGAAAAGGAGTGTCCTCTGTCAACAGCACACAACCAGCCCACATGACTCCGCTCCATCGAGGAGAAGAGGGCATAAAACACTGATGATGAGGGATTTCTCCCTCTCTTTGATCCTATGAGTGGTGGGACATTTAACAAAATCGGACTAATCGTGCAAATAAAAATTGCACAATGCAACAAGCTTTAAATTATATGAATTACATAAAAAAAGTTGTCATTTTTTTTCTTTTGATTTTAGGCAAAAATGTGACCTGTGATGAGATTCAACTGTAACCATTTTTGAGTATCCTAAAAGGTGCTCTGTAAATAAAATGTAGGATTAATAATAATAATAATACACTACCACTGTCAAACTTTTGACACACCTACTTATAATTAATACAAAATAAAAAAAATACAAATAGATAAATAACACTTTATGCTTTTCTTCCACTATGTCATATAGCACTTTTTTTTTGCATGGGTGAACAAATAATATAAAAATGTTCTGAACACAAACCTTGACATTTAAATTATAAAGCACCTATTGATTGCCAGGGAATTGGTTTTAAAGCTCATTAAACCCATGTTGACCTTTGTGACAACATGCCCCAATAGCAGGCATTATAATATTGTCATAAGGGATAAGTGGTCACAGCGGAAACCTACCATTAAACAGACTATCTTTAGCTTTTTTAAACAGAAAAACAATATGACACACCAATATTCATTTGTTTGGGCTCTTAGACACCCCGGTGATTTATGTTTAAAAGTCATTTGAAAGATAACCTTTTACTTTCCCTTCAAATTCTTTAAATATTTTCCTGAGACCTATAACCCTTTAGTAGACTGATATGATTGAAGTTAATCATAAAGTAATCATGCACTTTTCATAAATTATTACTCACTATTCTACAGTCTAAAATAGACTGACTTATTACATTAATTTTATATGTAAAACCAATTCAAAGCATGTAAAAACAGATGCATTTAATAGAGCGGTCAAAAGATTAATCGCATTCCAAAATAAAAGTTTTTGTTAATATATATATATATGTATATATAGTGCTGTGTATATTTATTATGTATGTATAAATTCACACACATACAGTATATATTATCATATATATTTGATACATATACATACATGTAAATAACAATATATGTATATAATTGATATTATACATGAATATATTTAAACTATATAAAAAATATATTTTCGTAAATATAGTCATGCATATGTGTGTGTGTGTATATATATATATCATAATCAATCACATACACACACACATATATATCCATATATAATATACACTATACTCGATATTTTTTTCAGGGCCACACCATACCGATATTACACATCAGTATGACGATAACGATATTTATGATACCGATATATGTCTAGTTAAACAGATGACAACATGACATGGCCAAAAATAATACATGTACACAAGAGCATCTACATGTAAACCAAAAACGTTTTTGAAGATGCTGTCTTAATCTCGAATCTTTAATTTGACAGAACTGTTAATAGACTACAAGTGTTAATAATTAAAAGAATATTCAACCTAATGATTACATTTAATAAGACAGAGTCACCCAACATTCTGGAACATTTTGTAATTATTGAAAGTAAGTATTCAGGAGTGTTTATTACCAACAAAATTTGTCAATAATTTATGTGTTGTATTAGTATACAGTATTATTGGTAAATGCGTATATTGTTGACTTGGTTTGCCATAGAACCTTTTAAGTTATGTACCTATATATTCATATTATAACGTCGTTTTACTCAAGAGGTCCAATGCTCTGCAATAACCAACGACACGTTCATTAAGATGTTGTTCATTTATTGATGTCCTCATTTAGTAACGCAGACCTAAACCACATGCACTTAGTAGTCTGAGTAAATAAACGCACTCGTGTCATTCCCGTTAACAATACTGAGACATGCAGGATTCAATTTAAATGTTGCAAATCAACCAATACAGCCTAGAGAGCGATGTAAGGACGACCTACATTCATTAACATCCACCTGCGCACATTCTGACAGAACGATGAATTCACTAATGCTGCATTACCTGATTTATGTTCATGATTTTCCGTCTGGGACATTATTGTTATATTGAGTGTTTTGCACGCCGTCTCTCTGCTTTACTCTTGAGAGCAACTGATGCGTGATCACTACGCACTCCTTAGCATCTGCCTCTCGGTGTGAAACTGCCTCAGCACGCGTTGACTGTCACTGTGTTCAGTATCAAGGCATGGGCAGTTCTCTCGTAGAGTGAGAGATGCCTCATTTCCAGTGTTGAGCCCGACAGGACTGCTCGAGCAACAGTGCTTGGTGGAAACATCTAACTAGTTATCACCTGTAACACCGAATTATGCAACCTGTTTATGTTGTTTGATAAAAATAAATAAAAAAATAATATTACATTAAATATGAAAACGTTACGAATTCTGATTTTTTAAATGGCCAACATATCGGTATAATTTAATTGTGCCTAATACTATAGTTTGGTTTTGTAACTCATATTATAATCAGTCTATATCACAGTAGTACTATAGTATAGTACTTATAGTAGCTCCTGTATACAACACTTTGTTATTGATGCTCCAGCATACTAGTATTAACTAGTGGACTGATAAACTGTAATAAAACTGTAGTATACTTTGATTTTACTACAGTAAACTGTAGTGTATTGTAGCATAATATCCTATAGTTGTAGAAAACTAGTACATTATTGAGTAATTTGTTTATATTACTATAGTTACCACGGCAAATAAACTTACCACAACAAATTAATTCAGGTATTAGTATGGTAAAAACACTGTAGTATTACTATAAAATATTAGGCCAGCTATGAGACCAACAAGTTTGAAAGTTGACTCATCATAACTGTTATTTCCTATTGGGTTATGCATAGCTTTATATTTAAGATACATTTTTTAGCATGTTATGTTTATTTCATAGCAAAGATCATCGCATTAAAACTGTTTAGATTTATATGTATTAAATCAAAGTAAAAAGTCTGGTCTATTTATTGCTTTAAAATATCATGTTTTAGGCTTAAAATTGCTAGATGTTTAATGATTTTGAAAGTCTGTGATTCAGATCCTACTTTAAGATTAACCCTTAGCGTTATAGCGAATTACCATTTTTCCTTGCACAAACTCTAATTCAAAAAAAAAACATTAATTTTCCACAATTATAACAAAAAAGTCAAGATCGTTAAACCCATATTGACCATTTGAGACGACGCAGGCATTAATAATACTGTCATGCATATGGGGTAAGTTGTCACAATGGAAACAGACTATCATAAGCCTTTTAGCACACATTAAACATCAAAATAACATTTTGCAGTTGTTTGGAGAATTTATGTTTTAAAGTAATAACAGTAATTTTAAAGTTAACCCTTCAAATTCTTTTCTAGGACCTAATCAAATACTTCGAGTAGACTGATATTATTGAAGATTTGATCATCATGAGTAATCATGCATTAAAAAAACAGTAATATTAATAATATTAATAATAACATAAGTACAGAGATCACCCAGAAGCATTCTGTAAACATTTTGTAAAACTTAAAGTAAACGTATTCAGCGTATTGTGTGATTATTCTCAACAAAAGTTGTAATAATTGTTGTAGTTGTATTACGTATACAGTAATATATTCGGCTAAACCGAACGTATATTTTGACAGGTTGCCATGAGAACCTTTTAAGTTTCTGTAGCCTATATATATATGATATGACGATCGTTTTACTCAAATGAAACGGTCAAATGCTCGTGAAGTGACTCTGCGAGCAGTTCTGGGGATGTTGTTCATGTATTGATGTCCTCATTTAGTGAGACGGCAGACGCTGAAGTCACTGCGAGCGTCACGTGCGCTTCAGTATGTGTGTGTGCAGTAAATGAAACCGCACGTCTGTGTCATTCATTAACAGAGATGCAGAACATGCAGGATTCATATTTAAAGTGTTTTTGCGGCTTAATATTTATAGATACTAGTCCATAGCGCGAGTCGATTTAAGTGTACTGACCTACTTTTGATTAATTCATCCAAACTTCGACACATTCCGTGACATTCCGCGTTATACGGTGAATTCCATTATATGACTGCATTCCGCGATTCCGCCCGCATTTTCCGCATCGCGGACATCATGGGTTATATTGAGGTGTTTTGCAACTTCAGCAACGTCTGCTGCTGCTTTACCTTTGAGAGACAACTGATGCGTGATCACTGACGCAGCTCCAGTTAGCATGTGCTCTCGGTGTGAGACTGCCTTCAGTTTTCCGCGTTGATTGGTCGGACTCGTGATCATATCAGATGAGCGGTGGGCGGAGATTGCTCTCAGAGATTGAGAGATCGCCTCACTCTCACAGAGTGTTGAGCCCAGACAGGCTGCATCGAGCCAAATAGTGCATTTAAACATTAAATAGTTTCACCTGTATTATTTATTCACCAATAAATAATGTCACCTGTAAATGGTATGTTTGTTTGCATAAAAAAAAAAAAAAATAATAAAAAAAAAAAAAAAAAAAAAATTATCGGCAATTCTGTTTTTAAAATGGCCGATATCGATAATCGGTAAAATGCTTAATATCAGCGCCGATAATCGGCCAGGCCGATAATCGGTCGACCCCTAATATACACACATATACATATACACACATATACACATATATATATATACACACTAGGGGTCGACCGATATGTGTTTTTCAGGGCCGATACCGATACCGATTATTACAGATCAAGTAGACCGATAACCGATATTTTGAACCGATATACGTGTCTGGTGTAAAAATGAAAATGAATGCCAAAATTAATAATAACAAGAGCTCTGACAAAAAACGTTCTTTAAATGCTTTTAAACATGTCTTTAATTCTGAAAACTGTTAATAACAACAACATTTCCAGAGTTTTAATTTACAGTACAGTGCAAATGAAGGCATAAAACATTAATTTTATTTATCTTTTAATCAAATGAGAGTTAGACTTTATTTTTGGCAAACAAATGAGTTTACTATTAAATTTAAAACATGGAAGAAATAGCGTATTGTGTGATTATTCTCAACAAAAGTTGTAATAATTGTTGTAGTTGTATTAGGCTACGTATACAGTAATATATTCGGCTAAACCGAATTTATATTTTGACAGGTTGCCATGAGGACCTTTTAAGTTTCTGTAGCCTATGTATATATGATATGACGATCGTTTTACTCAAATGAAACGGTCAAATGCTCATGAAGTGACTCTCTGAGCAGTTCTGGGGATGTTGTTTATGTATTTATGTCCTCATTTAGTGAGACGGCAGACGCTGAAGTCACTGCGAGCGTCACGTGCGCTTCAGTATGTATGTGTGCAGTAAATGGAAACCGCACGTCTGTGTCATTCATTAACAAAGATGCAGAACATGCAGGATTAATATTTAAATAGTGTTTTTGCGGCTTAATATTTATAGATACTAGTCCATAGCGCGAGTCAATTTAAGTGTACTGACCTACTTTTGATTAATTCATCCAAACTTCGACACATTCCGTGACATTCCGCGTTATATGGTAAAGTCCATTATATGACTGCATTCCGCGATTCCGCCCGCATTTCCGCATCGCGGACATCATGGGTTATATTGAGGTGTTTTGCAACTTCAGTGTAGTGGATTGTGATTTATTGCAATCGTATTGTACCTTTGAGAGACAACTGATGCGTGATCACTGAGGCAGCTCCAGTTAGCAAGTGCTCTCGGTATGAGACTGCCTTCAGTTTTCCGCGTTGATTGGTCGGACTCGTGACTCTCTACATATCAGATGAGCGGTGGGCGGAGATTGCTCTCAGAGATTGAGAGATCGCCTCACTCTCACAGAGTGTTGAGCCCAGACAGGCTGCATCGAGCCAAATAGTGCATTTAAACATTAAATAGTTTCACCTGTATTATTTAGTCACCAATAAATAATGTCACCTGTAAATAGTATGGTATGTTTGTTTGCATAATAAAAAAAAAAAAAAAAAAAAAAAAAAAAAAAAAAATATTATCGGCAAACCTGTTTTGAAAATGGCCGATATCGATAATCGGTAAAATGCTTAATATCGGCGCCGATAATCGGCCAGGCCGATAATCGGTCGACCCCTAATACACACACATACACACACATACACACACACACATACACACATATATATATACACACACATACACACACACACACAATAAATATACACTGTACACAAACATATATCATGTAAACCAAAACTTTTTAGGATGCGATTAATCTCGATTACTCATTTGACAGACAGCACTATTTAGATACAAGGTTTTTTAAGAGAATCGACACCAATGATTCATTAAAGAGACATGAGTCAAACACTGGACTGGTGGTGAATATGGAAGTCAGTCAGTCTGAGAGAGGTTTATATAAACAAAACTCACATAAACTATGGGAAAAGCACATTATGAGTAAATGCGATGATGACGATGCTTCCCACTACAATCCATATAACGTTATCTCACAGATTCATATTACAACGGCCAGAATTCACTTCAAGAGGAGATGATCCCAGCAATAACCCAACTACACGTGTCAAAGAGTGTTCAGCCTAAACTGAGCAGTTGATAAACCACATGCACAGAGTCTGAGACAAGCCTCGGCATATTCCCGTTCAATCTGAGACCAGGAATCAAACAAATGATCAAACTCCAACCAACTCACGAGCCTTAGAAAGCGACGTGGGGACGAGCTAACACTTCATTAACATCCACCGGCGGCAAAAGAAGATGTAAATGCTGCATTACCTGATTTATGTCATGAATTATCCGTCTGGGAAAAGTTTTGAGGACGCCGCTTCTCTCTCGTGAGTCTGAGACACTGACTCCTCCCCCTCTCTCTCTCTCCCTGCGCGCGCGTGCACTGAGCTAGCACGACGTCGACGTCACAGTGTGTTTACTATCAAGGGGGCTTCTCTCGGTAAGTGAGGAATGTTGATTTAGTGTTGAAGGCAATGCTAGCAACAGTGTTGGGGAGTACACTAACTAGTTACATGTAACAGAAGTACGCAATTTTATTAAAAAATAAATACTGAGAAAAATATATTACAGTTACTTATGAAAACGTTACATCTGAATATTATCACACACATACAAATTTGATTGTTTTCTAATACTATAGTGTTTTTGAACCATACTGTAGTAAAGTCTATACAAGTAGCTACTTATAGTATAGTACTTATAGTAGCTACTGTATACAACACTTTGTTATTGAATGCTCCAGCATACTGTAGTATTAACTAGTGGACTGATAAACTGTAATAAATACTGTAGTATACTTTAGTTTTTACTACAGTAAACTGTAGTGTATTGTAGCATAATATATCCTATAGTTGTAGAAAACCTAGTACATTATTGAGTAATTTGTTTATATTACTATAGTTGTACCACAGCAAATATAGACTTACCACAACAAATTAATTCAGGTACTTTACTATAGTATGGTTCAAAAACACTGTAGTATTTACTATAAAATAGTATTAGGCCAGCTGTAATATATGAGACACCAACCAATGTTTAGGAGACATGCATATTCAATAACTGTTATTTCCTATTTGGGTTTATGCATATGCTTTATTATTTTAAGATTAGCAGTTTTTTGAGCATTGTTATCATGTGTTAATGTCATAGCTGCAAAGATCATCGCTATTAAACTACTGTATCTTGTTATGATTTAATATCTGTATTTAAACTCAAAGTAAAAAGAGGTGCTAAAGTCTCATTTTGTGCTTTAAAATATCATGTTTTATCATCTTAATTGAACTGATGAATGATTTTGAGAGTCTGACAGTGATCAGAGTACTACTGTAAGATTAACCCTGTTACCGCAGTTAATAAATATGACATTTTTCTGTGCACAAACTCTAATTACAAAAAAAAAACACTTACATTTTCCACAATTATTGAACAGAAAAAAGTCAAGGTGGTTAAACCCATATTGACCATTTGAGACGACACGCAGGCATTATATAATACTGTCATGCTATATGGGGTAAGTTGTCACAATGGAAACAGACTATCATAAGCCTTTTAGCACACATTAAACATCAAAATAACATTTATGCAGTTGTTTGGAGTAATTTATGTTTTAAAGTAATAACAGTAATTTCAAAGTTAACCCTTCAAATTCTTTTCTAGGACCTAATCAAAACTCAGTAGACTGATATTATTGAAGATTTTATCATCATGAGTAATCATGCACTTTTCAGAAACATAACTGGTTATTTCTGAGACCTCCTAAATCTTTTCAAATATTTTTTTTATTATAATCAGTTCTCTTACATTAATGGAAATCTGAACATTGGATAAAATCAGGTTCAAAATATTTTTTTTGATTTTGTTGACTTTTTTATTTCTATAGTTATTTTTATTGTTGTTTTTAAGGTAGGGTTAAGGTTCAGTTTCTCTTTCTTTCACTCCAGAAATACAGTTTGGATGTCCATTAGTCTGAAAGCAAAACCGCAGAATACCCCAAAGTCTCTAAATTGACCAGTGCATGGAAATGCAATGCTTTTGCCTTAACTATTAAACAGCCTTGGGGTCTCTCGGATCTCAAACCCGAGGTTTAAAACAACTTTACTGAACTCTATGAAGAAATTCAGATGCAGTTTGTAACCTGAAGCACCAAAAGAAGTGGTGCATTATGGGGATTTTTACCATGGTTAAAGAGTGCAGTTGAGATTTTCTTTTCTGAAAATAGAACTACATTTAACCTTGTGTTTTGGAAAATGTTTAGTCAGCCTGAAATGAGCCCTGGAAGCAGAACCACATGAAAAAGATGGAAAGATGCCTGTGTAGAGAATCCAATGACAATCTGACTGCTGGCAGTGGATGTGATCAAGTCTTTAACCTTTGCTGTTCTGTGCACAGGCGCTTCAGCGGGATCCACTCATGTGGCGAGTCTAAAACAGAGCAGCAGCTGCCCTGCAGATGTTTGTAATAATGAGAGGTTGTATTTACAATTCAAAGTGAACTGGATATGCTCTTGGCCCGAGCGTGCGTTAATATGAATGCATTCCTCAATGCTGACACCATCTGGTAGAGAGAGTGATTGCAAACATGACAATACACAGCCTATGAATCATTTATATGCAGGTGACGTCAATCTAAATATGCTGATTTGAAACAATTCTGATTATTATCAATGTTGAAAATTATCAGCTGTGTATACAATTTTTTCAGGATTCTTTGAAGTTCAAAAGAACAGCATTTATCTAAAATAAAATGCATTTGTAACGTTATTATATGTCTTTAATGTGTAATAATAATGTCTTTTGTTTTTTTATTCTATACTTCGATATCAAAACCAGTATTTTGTTAATCAAATGAAATACATACACATTAAGCACAAATGTTTATGGGGTCATTAACCTTTGATCATTATGTAATGTTTCAAGAAATACCTTTAATGCTGAAAACATTGGTGTAGGATATACTCAGAAATTGCTATTGAATTTAAAAAATAACAGATATTTCACTGTAAAAATATGGTCAGTTAATAATGTCACGTTTTTCCATTACCAATCAAATTAATTTACACAATTTCAACCTCATTTTTTAAGTTATACAAGATTCAACTACATTTCAAGTCACTGTAATCTGATTTAAGTGTAATAACGGATTACACTTGAAGTGCTGCAGTAGTATTTTCTTGTTAAATGTTGTCCGTTAATCTTTCTTTACAACACTGAAGAGTTGTACCGGCTCTGACTCTGGACATCGAGTCGGAGTAAGTGCGACAGCATTCGGTGTGTATGTGATAATCCTGCTGTAATCTAGATCACCTGTCGTGGGCATCCAGTGGCTCTGGTCCAGGTCTGGTGGTCGGGACTCGTGTCTGTGAAGTGATGATCTGTGATGTGGTGGAGTTCCCACAACAGACGCTGCTTGTGTAATGCGTGACGTTAAAGAGGCACACATCTAAGACTTATGAAAGACAGATGGTTAGATCACGTGAAATCAAAATGAGATTTTGTGGCTTTCAGTCCATGTCTTTTATCTCGGAGATCTTCATCAGCTAACAGGGAACGTGCTCAGAACGTTCTCTCAACATTCTCAACGTTATCTGGTCTTTAATGATGTTAGCACAAAACATTATTTATTCATTGTTCATGGAAAGTATTTAGTTGGACGTTTGTCTGAGATTTTTTAAATGTTACTTGTTTCAGAATGTTTAGAGAACAGTCAAATGTAACGCTCCAATTATGATGATTGCAAAATGATCAAATGGAATGTTCCGTTATTGTTTCTTTTCAAAACATCAAAAACTGGACATTTTGAATGTTCCGAGAACATTCAGAAATACTGTCTTCATAACTTACTGCAAAATGTTCTTAGAATATATTTTTAACATAGTGTTAAATAATAATGTACACTAAAAGCCAAAACCTTCTGTTTCAGTAATACATCAATGTTTGCAATTGCGTACTATTCATACTGCGAAATTTACAGAATATACATTTTTCTATGAATGCAGTAGATTCATACATTTGCCAAAATGTGTATAAAATACTGTCTTCCTCAATGCAATACAATACAGCTTGACTTTCTATTTTCAGTTGACATGAATTAGACGTGATATCAGCAGTGATTTTTGCCGTCTCTGTACGGACTCGTTAATGCTGAATTCCCTTCTGGACACAGACAATCACTCTGAAAAGATGAAGATGCTTCTTAAGTACAGGTTTCATGCTGGAGCTGGATTTTTTGAATATTGAAACTCAGCATAGGGTAATCCAGGTACTTATTTGATTATGATAAAAAGTTGTAACAAATGCAATTTTGTTAGAAAGTGGCTCACAATGAGATTGGAATATGCTTCATAAAAATACATGAATGCAAAGCAAGCTGTGATGTGAAATAAATCAGCATTAGAATCAGTCTTTGTGGGATATTTCTAAGCCTCACGCTAGGCATTGCCTTTAATCCCTGTGCATGCTGGGAATGTGTGTGTGCTCTAATCCACATACAGGTAAATGTGGATCATTTACATTACATCTGATATCAACATAACCAGCCTGAATCCACATTAGCTCAAATCAAGAATGGAGCAAGGCATACTCTTAAAGATAAAGGTTCCAAAAGCGTGTTTTTGCAGTGATGCCACAGAAGAACCATTTTTGGTTCCCAAAAGAATCTTTCAGGGAACAGTTCCTAAAAGAAACATTTTTGCACTAAAGATATTTTTGCATTTGAAAGGTTCCATGGATGTGTTTCTTCATAGAACCATTAATGCCAATAAATAACTTGTTTAATTTTTAAGAGTGTAAAGGGATTTTTTTGTGCGCGCAAAGAACAAGAAATAAAGAAAGAGAAATAGACAAATCTCAAAAAACATCTGGATATATTATAACAAAATCAAAGAAAACTTTATATGTATATTTTTTCAATGTTTTGCATAAAGAAAATGATGCCTACTTGTGCGTGTTTGTTTTAAGTTGTTTATTTGTTAACTAAAAGTATCCTTATTTTCAAATCTTAACCCTTAATTGTCTTTTTATAGCCTATTTATGACTAGAGTACTTTTGTGATTTCCTTTATTCTCAGAAAGTTCCTATAATACTATAGCAAGTTTTTGCAGTAATAAGTATTTATATATTTTTGTTTGTTTTTAGGTGAAACGTGCTGAAGTGTCTATAATTGTGCAATGCATTCATAGACAATTATATTTCTCAAACTAATTTAAGCATCTTACCAGAAACCTTCAGATCAAGTTATTTGTGATTATGAGCAACATAACTTCAGTCAAGCATGTCCAAACTTGAATGGATAGTGTTTATGATCCTCCCAGTATGTTTGAGACTCAAACACGCTCTCATTATTGGCCTTTGGCCCGTTCACACACTCAATAGGAGCTCTTCTGTGCTGTCTGCATTAGACGCCTAAATATACAACACTTCCTCATCACACTGACAGCTCAAAGCCGCCACACGCAGTGTTTCTTCATGTCACGACCAGAGACTTTGGCTCGCCTTCCCTGAGAAACGTCACATTAGACAAAGCCATAAACTCACGCTTTATGAGAAACATCAGCGAACAAGATTAAAGCACATCAAGGGTAAAAGGGGTATTACAGTATACAGTACGGTAACATTTTCCATCAAATATGTATTAAAGGAATAGTGCAGACAAAACTGAAAATATACTCCACCTCAGGCCATCTATGTAGATGAGTTTGTTTTTTCATAAGGTTTGGAGAAATGTAGCATTCAATCACTTGCTCACCAATGGATGCTCTGCAGTGAATGGGTGCCGTCATAATAAGAGTCCAAACAGCTGATAAAGACATTACAATAATGCACACCACTCCAGTCCACAAGTTAACATCTTTAAAAATCCAAAAACTAAGAATTTCTGACGGCACCCATTCACTTCAAAGGATTCAATGGTGAGCAAGTGATGGAATCCTACATTTCTTCAAATCTGATGACGAAACTAATAAACGGCTCGAGGATCAGCACATTTAGATTTTGGGGTGAACTACGCCATCCTTGTGTAAAGTCACCATCAATTCCTCCATGAGAGCATCTTTATATGCAGTTCATTTTTGGTCACTGTAAATACACAAACTCTAAGTGTCTAAGCCTGACTAGAGCTTTTTTCCTTTGGTCAAATCTGATAAATTGCTTTCTATAGAACACAAGCACACTCATTTTAAATGACAGCATCTAAAAAGTTTGAATTCTTGAAGCGCTTGTTTTAATTTTCGGTTTCAATTCAACTGCATGCTATTTTACTTGTGCATGTATAGTTTAGAAAGTGTTTTGCAATGTGCAAAAAAAAAAAAAAAAGCTTTCACAAAAACAGTCCCAAATTCATGTCTTGGGTTCTGCTGAAAGGATTCTACTGCCACCTAACGGTCATGAAATGAAACCACAAACAACATTTCATTTGCTGAAAAAGTGAATTTTACTGGTATGAAAGTCTCCTTTTGTGAGAGTAGGAAAAACAGGTTGTTTCATTGATTATCAAAAACAAAGTCCAGAAAGCCCATGCATTTTCATGCTACAATTAAGTGCCAAGCAGATTAACAGTCATGTCAGTCAAGCAGCAGTCTGAACCTCTCCAACAGCACCGCTTTAAATCATCTTCCACACAGCTCAAGCACAAACTACTCATGAAGAAAAACCGTCGAAGCTGCAAATCTACAACAAACAACCAAAAGTCACATTACAGTAACAAGACGCATCCACGATTCACCTACAAAAAGCCATCCTGCTCGTCTTCTGCTCGTCATGCTGTCCGAAGCTCAAAACTTGCGTGGCTGTTGAATGCAGACGGAGCTGCGTGGGACGTGAGGTTTCTCCACGCTCGGTCTCACTCTGCTGTGCCGCACAGAAACCGGAGTCTCGGGGAAATCATGTCCCAGCTGCAGGAGATAAACATTAACAGTTCATTTATAAAAACAAATGATCCATGTCCTAGTTTCAACTCACTCCAATTAAAAATTGCAGAGGAGAGAACACCGAGCACAGCAGCTGTGAAGCCGTTTCAAACTACACTTATATCTGGTTATGATACCTACTTTACATTTTAAACGCTCTCTGCCTGGTCAAGCAGAATCCAAATGGCAATGCACTAAGGCAGCGGTTCTCAATTCCAGTCCTCAGGAGCAATGGACCCTGTGCAGGGAGCAATGGACCCTGTGTAGGGAGCATGTCAATCGAACACAGTTCATGCACGGAGCGCACTTCTAACAAGCTGATTATCTGAATCAGGTGTGTTAACAAAGAGAGACATGCAAAATATGCAGAGCGGGGGGACGAGGACTGGAATTGAGAAACTCAGCAGAGAATGCAATCACTTAGTGCAAAGGAAGATTCATGCAATGCAATTAATACACGGCTCAACATTAACGCTTGTCCAGGACAAGTGGATTTTGAGAAGGGGCAAGTGAAAGAATTGCCTGACCAGACAAGTAACCAGATTAAAACAAATAACCAGGGCAGCACTGAAACTTTGGTAACCGATTCTGATGTCATTATTTTCAGTGTAAACGGTGACTGATGGTGGATAATGTATAGACCGCATCAAGGTTGTGTTAGTTGAGGCTTGTGCAGTCTGTCTGACTCATGGAGAAATCAGAACTAACAGAAGCAACAGCACACACAAAGAAACAAATATGAACTTAACGGGTACTTAAATATTTATATATAAATATTCTTTATAACATCTGAAATAGGCAAGCAACCTCACTCGACCAAGCACGATTGCAAATGTAACATTGATTTTTTTCCAACAGTTGTTCAATTAAAATGGAAGTCAGTTAACTCCTTAACTGTCGCCGTCCCGTATACGGGACGCCTAACTTTACTTCAATATATTACCATTAAATCTTAATCTAATCATGACAAACTATATATCGTTGGAAAGGTCCAAGACTCCTAAATAGATATTGTACCACTGTTTGTTGTAAAAAATTATGTAGGAGCAGTAATAGATTAATTTATGACAAGGGCGCACCTCAAAACATATACACCATAACAGGAGCTCTGATCTTTGACACAAAAATTATATTCGTTTCCTTTTTTTCCTATCACATGTTTTAGTAATCATCATATATTATATATCCTTTGAAAGCTTCTCAAAATTCATCCTGTGAAAACCGTTTTGAAATCGGACATTACGTTACCATAGAAATGTTACTTTAAAATATTTTAGCGGGCTCCTCCCCTTTAGTGGGAGGTGTCATATTCCAAATGTATTATGGTCTTATAGAATCACAACTTTTTATAATCTTGACAAAATACATATTATTGGAAAGGTCTGAGTCTCAAGATTCCATATTTGGTGGTCATTTTGTGATAAGAGTAATAGTGGGAGAGAAATTGATACATTTGTGACAGAAAAGTGCATAAAAAAAATTCAATGGGGTTTGAATGGCACCCGGTGGCTGTTTGTTGTATAACGCCTAAACAAAATTGCATAGTAACCTCAATTTTTTATATATTAACTTCAAATTTGAAACACAACTTATTTAGACATATGGCTTTAATTTTTTGCCAAATTTGGATTAAAACATTTTGTAAAATATTTTATATAATATACAATAATAATTGTACATTACATTTTATTTACAGTAAATTTAAACTTGTATAACTTTTTTTTACTTTCACTTTTTGAAATGATTTCACTTCTGCAATAATCTGCTGATTGTCTTCTTTAAAAAGAGACCAACCTTAGGTCTGTATTCAAAAGCATTCATGAATTATAACAATTTAACTTTAAATAGTGCACTTTCAAGTTTTTCAAAAAGGGGGGGGGTGACAGTTAAGGGGTTAATATTAACTGCTTGTTTGACACATTAAACATTTTTGCTAATGAAAAGAGTTCCAAGCAAAGCCACTGCAGAACAGTCACAGCCACTGAGCAACACAGCAGTGTTTCGTTACTGACTGACTCAGCATTTATTAATGAATTGGGTGAGTTAATGATCCATTCATAAAGACTGTCACTTGCTTTATTTATTGAACGTATAGGTTGAATCAATGACTCCCTCACCGAGACACTGACTGGCCGCCGCCTACTGGTGGTTTGGTTTCATATTTAAAAGTAGGCCAATCATTGCATTCTCAACATTTTGAATTTATTTGTAAAAAAAAAAAAAAATAAAATAAATTGCAATTTTACTGTGTAAATGCACTTATGGAACCTCTTATCTTTATTAAAGAGTCTGAGTAAATGATTCTAAATGGCACTTTCGATGCAGCGTCAGTGTTTGCTCTGCAGTGGAAAGATTGAGTTTGTTAATACTGATTTCATTTGAATGGAAACCACACAGAGTCGAATCATTCTGAATGCATTGATCAAATTTAAGAATTTGACGTAAATACAGACATTTAGTAAGGGTCGGAAAATATTGCCCTTTATAAAGTTAGTCCTAGAAATCAATGTAAGGCAAATATCACAAATATGCTGATTAGAGTAAAACCTGATAGAGCACTAATGAGACCATTGCTTCAGAACCAAAAACACAAGCACATATCAAGGCTTAATGTGGAGCCCACGGTGCAACAAACCTTCTCAAGTGGACCGGCCAGGAGAAGACTCAAGTGCTGCATTCTGGAAGGGGTCTGCAGGGACCTGGACAAGCAAGATTAGTATGAAACACTTCATGATTCACTGATTTCATGCAAAGTGCTGAAGAACGGGTTTCTGCTTAATCACTTTTTTGATACCTGCAGTAAGACTAAAACAGCTTATAATTGAACAAATAAATGCATCAACATTGCATTTAAATATTTTGTTGTGGACTAATGCAAAATGTATTTATTTTTTAAATCCACCAATGAGAATCACTGTAAACTGCAACTGAATGGTTCATTGGTTTCAAGCGCCGAAGCATTTTTAGCAGCGTTTCTGCTTCAATAGATTTCTGCAGTAAGTCTAAAACTATCATTGATAAATAAAATGTAAAAACTAATGCATAGAAGAAAAAAAAACACTTTATATTTAATGACTTGATATTTTGGTGCAAACTAGAATGAAAAAAAAAAAAAGCCACCGATATGAACATTTTTTTACAGTATGCAACGGCATGATTCACTGAGTTCATGCAAAGCAACGAAGCATTTATAGCAACAGGTTTCTGCATCATCACTTTTTAGATATGCAATACTAAAGTCACTAATAAATAAATTACTTAACTTTGCATTTAAATCACTTTTGTTATTTTGTTGCAGACTAGAAAAGTAAAATGTAAAAAAGAAAAGACCATCAGTGATATAAATGTCACGATCGGGAGTTTAAAGGGTTAGTTCACCCAAAAATGAAAATCAGCCTGTGTTTTACTCACCCTCGAAACATCCTAGGGTTCTTCTTTGAGAAGAAATCCAATCGGAGTTATTTAAAAAATTGCCCTGAAGTCGACTAGTCTGTGCAAGCCCTAGTAGCTTGTCAGTGAACTACGGCTCTGTGTATTAAATGCCGCTCCATCTGAAAACAGGTGATGGAGATTTACTACTAATCACAGAACCGGCTTTACTGACGAGATGTGCATGATCGTCGCATGCCATATATTGCCCAGACATATCTGAGGGTTTGTAAAATAGTCTAATTTTCATTTTTGGGTGAACTAACCCTTTCAGTAAACCACTGCATCCCATCTCCAGGCAGCAGATTTTCTATGAAAAATATTCATTAAATATTGTGCAAACTGCCAGAGAGATTGAACGAGAAGGGAAGAGGCATTTAAAAACCTCTAAACTGAATCCAAACTCCTGCAGGATATGAAAGAGAGAGTTTTACATCTACACCATGTGTTATGTGCTGTGGAGAACCCAGATGGGTCAGAAAACACTCTACCTGGGTTTATCCGCTTTCTTGGTCTCCTTCTGCACATTGGCATTATCATCAGCACTCTTCTTCACAATTCTTTTTCCTCCAGCTTTCACTAAAGAAAAAGCACACGATCATAAATAATTTCAGTATAAAACCTTTGGAAATGTGAACGCATTTGAAAATGTTATAATTCCATACACCTATACACACACACTGGCCACTTTATTGGACCCCTTTTGTCTTCAGAACTGCCTTAATTCTTCGTGGCATAGATTCAACAAGGTGTTGGAAACATTCCTCAGAGAGTTTGGTCCATATTGACATGATAGCATCACACAGTCGCCGCAGATTTGTCTGCTACACATCCATGATGTGAATCTCTCGTCCCAAAGGTGCTCTATTGGATTGAGATCTGGTGACTGTGGAGGCCATTATGAAAGCATGGATGTCCACTATCATCATCTCGGTCCACCGGCCCTGTTGTTCTGACTATCTGGCAGGTCTGTAAAGGCCTGAGAGGGAGGATTGTGCAAATATGCGCTCAATAAAACAGTCCATCCGTTCACATGGGTTTAAATAAAGTGAGTGAAGGCAGCGCTCCACTGCGGCATAATAAGGGGAGTGTACGCAGTTGTAAAGATTGAAACAGCCCAGAACATTGTGTGAAACAGTCATGTGACTAAACAGCATAGTTTTTCATAACAGCGGTTGTTTGTGTAACTCATTGAGGGTGTGAGCCCATGTTTAAACCAGCACAGGTGATCACCTTTGACCTACAAAGATATATATCTGTCATACTTGCACATTTACTCTTGCTTTAAGGGGGAGTTGTCAAAATAATAGCGCGTCACCATTTCCTCACACTCGAGTTGCTCCAAACCTGTAAGAGTTTATTATTTTCCTGAACAAAAGATTTTGTAGAACAGTTTCTGGTCCACACTGACTTCTATAGTGTTTTCTCCATGCGATGGAAGCCAATGTCTGCCAGAAATGGTTAAGTTAACCACATTCGTCAAAATATATTTGATGTCCAGCAAAAGAATAAAGGTGTGGAACAACTTGAGGGTGTCCATTTTAATTTTGGGATGAACTATCCCTTTAAATTCAACATTAAAAAGGTGTTGATGCACAAAAATATTGACCATTAAAAAAATAACTCAATTATAAAAGCATATACAATTTGAGTTACCTGAAATTGAGATCAATAGACGCCAGAATTTCTCAATTTTATTTAATCAATACAAATTACACCCATATAAAAAAACAAAGACAAAACGGTTACTCAAATCTTAAAATAAACGTAAAACATCGCTTTGAACAGGTGTATATTTTATTTATTAGTAAAATGTTTTATTGACCTTAAACGACTGCTTTACATTTTTAATGAGTGAAATGTAAGATCGTTTTAACGCGTTTTAAAACGGCAGCTGAGTCTGACTAACGTTAGTCTGAAACTAACGTTAGTTGTTTGTTGTGGCTGCACTCCGGAAGGTTTGCTGTAACTTTGCAGTGAAACCGAATTAACCCCCTACAGGAGCAAAAACTGAAAGTTAAGTCTTCTGAACACACATCCTGTGACACCTTAGAAAGAAAACAAGAGCTGGATGTTTGTTCTCCTGTTCACTGCAAAAACACTGCCTGAACTACACGTGCACGCGCACAGTAACAACACATAACACATACACTACAGTCAATAAGACTAAACCGCTGAAGCGAAAAACAAGATTTAAACTACTAAAACAGCGCAAACAAAAGAAGAAGTCAACATTAAAAGAGTACACACGCCTTTAAAAGTCCCATATGTGACTAAAAGTCCAAACCTGCGGGAGGATGACCAGCTTTGAGCGTCTCTCTCGCTTCGGTTTTAGAAAGTTGCACCATTGTTAGCTTCTCTCACAAACAAACACTCTGTCAGTCAGCCCGCCCATTCCCGCGGTTTTATACCCACCAACCCTCACTGACGTCACGGAGGACGCGCTTGCGTCAGAACGTCACGCAGCATCGCTGTCAACAAAGCGCATCAAAACTGAAAACCGAGCGCACTACAGTGAAGAAATGCTGTCTGAATTTATCCACATAGCATAAGAATCGACGTGACTTTCTAAAAAAACATTGAAACTAGATCAGTGTGTAAACATGCTCTCAAGTGGGCGTTTTATGTAGCTGTTCTCGGATTTGTGGTCAATAATATAGTCATATAATTAAGAGCTACTCTTTAAATAGCAAACATTGGCTATGATTTATAGAAAAAGGCTTTGTTGAAATAGATTTTCTTCACTTTGAGACAAAACACCGGTGTAGCTATAACATTGATAGTTATTTTATATGACAAGTTTTCTGAAATATTATGTTTGCATATAGGATTGGTGCATTATCTAATTAAACATGCACTAATTTACATACAACTCCAGAACATAAATCTGAACATTGCATATAAAGCCAGGTTCAAACTTCGTTTGATTTTGTTGACATATTAATGTTTTTGGGGATTTCGGATTTAGCTTTTCATCCCTTCATAAATCAGAAAATACGGTCAAAAGCCAGAAAAAAATGATTATAGGGCAAAAATGTTATATAGTCTGAATCAAATGAGTGATATAATATAAACAAACCCCTTTGTAAAAACTCTCAGAATATATGAAAACAATTATAAGTTTGGTGTATGCTAAAGATGAGATAAAAAATAACGACCCTTAGAGATATGCATTAATTGAAACTGACAGACACAGATTAAGTTAAATACAAATATGTGTATTTCTGATGTTTTCTTTCACTAGTCTGAAAGAAGACACGGAAGCAAAATAGATCCAAATCTCAAAATTGACCAGTGCATGAAACTATTTTATCTGTAGAGTATTTCAAAGTGCATTAAACATTAAAGATTTGATACGATGAGGAAAATTCTTTGTTCTGTCAAGAGATGTATCCAAACATCGAGGTCATCAGATCAGCGATCAGATCTTTATTTCACATCACCTCGAGTAATCAAACATGTAAGGATGTGAAGAAGTGTTATTCCCTGAGGACTGAGGCGAGTTTGAGCATGAAGTTCAGAGATAAACTCAACAGACGAGCATAAGCAGCTTTATTATGTGTTCAGAGGAGGTGCAGCATATTTAGATTTATAAAACAGATTTATCTGCAAGCGTTCAGGACGTGTTGAGAGGGAAATTACTGTATCAATCACTATCTGCTGCTTATGAGCATT
>CM049827.1:2274692-2309692 GCA_027422435.1 Schizopygopsis pylzovi | reverse complement strand
ACATTTTACCCAAATCTGATTACTGTGATGTGATAAAACTATTAATATATATCATTTAAATTGTAAAGGATTTATATATCATAGAGGTATCAGTTGCACTGCTATAAAGTTATGCCGATATAAATAAAATACTGTTTTAAAGTAATAAGAGTTTAAGGAGAGTTAAAATAATTGTAATTATTTAAAAACATATTCAAAAGTCAAATATCCCGATGCATTATAATAATTTACATTTGGGGGAAAATTGTGCTTAAATGTCATGGAAATAATGGAAAACAATAAAAATTTTTTTTTATAATAATACAAATGAAGTAGTCTTAAAGCTATTGAAGCTTATTTGAGCCACAAGGGGAAAACAAATTAAAAAAGGCAATTCTGACTTATCTCAAAATTCTGTCAGATATGAACTTAAACAGATATAAAAAAATAGCAAGATAAAATAAATCTGTGTTCACTTGTTTTTTTATTTTATTTACAGTAACACTGAAAGTATAAAATGAGAAAACGGCTCCTTTGTCTTTTTTCCCAAAAAACTAAAAACAATAATTCAGCTTAATTTTTCATTTTGGGTCAGAAAAATTAAAAACAGCTTGAATATTCGATTTCTACACGTGGGCGGGAATTAAACGCCCCTTACCGCTGATTGGTCAGCCGAAGATCAAACCGTGCCATCATCAGTTCTTCCGCAGTTTGTATAAAAGCAAAAAGGTCAATTTAATTCCCACCCGTGTGTAGTAATCGCATTTTAAATCTGTTTATTCATTTTTCTACCCCCTGAATGATAAACGAAAAATGAAGCTGGGAAAAATGTAAAAACGAAATAGGAGCCTTTTTCTACTTTCAATATTAAATAAAAAAAAACGAGTGAACAAATGATACATGGATTAAAAAAGTCATCAATTAAAAATGTTTTATTCCATGGTGAAGAAAACAGGATTACAAGATGTATTCAGAATTCTGAGGAAAAAAACTTTTATGAGATCTATTTTAATTTTAGATCAATTATGTATGAATTTATTATGTTTTTTTCTTTAGTTTTAGTTTGAATAAATTGTATTTATTTTAGTAACGTTATTTCAACATACTACATTGAAATGAAATAACATCTATATATATATGGGCTTAGTGTCATGTTAGAATAATTTTTATACTCATACCTTTTGTTGTTTTAATATTTTGAAATGTTTTCAGCTTTATTTTTCGTTTTCATTTAAATGTTTAGTTTTGAAATGTTGTTTGTCATTTTATTTAGTTTCTCCATTTTCTTAAATGTGTATATATAGACTTTTAACTTATAGTTTTTATTTACTTTTTCTTATTTGTAAGTCGCTTTGGATAAAAGCGTCCGCTAAATGACTAAAAAGTAAAGTAAAGTAAAAGTATATAAACTCGGAATTCTGAGAAAAGTTAGAACTGTGAGACGTAAACATTCTTAGATACAAAGTTGCAGTTACCTTCGGTGATTGTGGAAATACGCTTCAATGGAAAACAGACTCAGTTTTGATATACGTGACATGTTCACACCTCTTCATGTTGTAGGGGGGGCAGCTGGTGTCGGTTCTGCGCGGGCCAAACACTCCTCTCCTGCAGAGGGTGATACAGGAAGAGCTGAGCAAAGAGAAGAACGTTCTGGAACACGGGGCGGCACGCAGGGCGGTGAGTTACTCGTCATTACTGTGTGCACATCACATGATGCCTGAATCTGGACCAGAAAACATATGGGATGAAATCATGGAACTGTAGTCTTATATATGTATATATCATTTATTATATAATATGCATCATTAATTCATTATTATATGACTTGCCCCAAATTATTTATCTCAAATCCTGTTTCATCTTGATTTTGATATAATTGATAATTATTTCTGATTATAAATAATTTGTATCACTTATTTTCATGGGTCTTAAAATATAATAAATAATCAATGTAATTATTGGATATGAATATATGGATAATAAATATCATTATTTTATTATAAATATAATTTAAATTTAATTAATATATATTGTAATATTATTATTCAAATATTACACATCAGTAATAATTATTATCACTTATTGTCATGGGTCTTAATATATAATAAATAATCAATATAATTATTGGATATATAATGTTATTATATGGATTATTATTATTATATAATTTAATACATACAATTAATTTAATTATATATATTGTAATATTATTATTAAAATATTACACATCAGTAATAATTATTATCACTTATTGCATGGGTCTTAATATATAATAAATAATCAATATAATTATTGGATATATAATGTTATTATATGGATTATTATTATTATATAATTTAATTTATAAAATTTATTTAATTTTATATATTGTAATATTATTATTAAAATATTACACATCAGTAATAATTATTATCACTTATTGTCATGGGTCTTAATATATAATAAATAATCAATATAATTATTGGATATATAATGTTATTATATGGATTATTATTATTATATAATTTAATTTATAAAATGTATTTAATTTATATATTGTAATATTATTATTAAAATATTACACATCAGTAATAATTATTATCACTTATTGTCATAGGTCTTAATATATAATAAATAATCAATGTTATTATATGGATTATTATTATTATTATATAATTTAATTTATAAAATGTTTTTAATTATATATATTGTAATATTATTATTAAAATATTACACATCAGTAATAATTATTATCACTTATTGCATGGGTCTTAATATATAATAAATAATCAATATAATTATTGGATATATAATGTTATTATATGGATTATTATTATTATATAATTGAATTTATAAAATGTATTTAATTATATATATTGTAATATTATTATTAAAATATTACACATCAGTAATAATGATCACTTTGTATTTTTTAAACGAGTATCATCATGAAAGAGATTGATTTGTTCATGTCACTCCAGGTAACAGATGAAGGTTTAACTGAGGAAGAAGAGGTGAATGATGACATTAAGGATGATGCAGATGTGACTGGTAATGATTTTCTTTATTAAACATGCTTCGTGATATTTGTCCTGTTGGCTGAGTTGACCTGCTCTGGTTTGTGTTGTCTAGCTCCTGTTAGAAAGTCTTGCACGGTGGCAATAATAAAGCCGGATGTGGTGGCACAAGGCAAAGCAGATGAGATTATGATGAAGGTAGGAACTCAGTTAAAGGCATAAATGAACCCAAAAATACAAGTTCTGTCATTGAACATGAAACCTGAAAGCTTGGAACAATATGAAGGTGAAGAGCATCATCGTATCATTTTAAGTTGCTTATATTCACAAGGTATTCTCCCCTTCCTTCACACAAGGATAAAGAGCAGATAAAGACATTTTGTTTGTAGATTCAGGACGCGGGTTTTGTGATTTTGGCCCACGAGGAGAGAACGCTGAGTGAAGCAGAAGCTCAAGACTTCTATCAACACAAAGCCGCAGAGGTAAAATGAAGAATAGCATGTTTTGGCTGATGGTGTGAATACAGTGTGTCATGTGACGTGTGTGTTCTTCCAGCCTTACTTTCAGGAGCTCATCCAGTTTATGTCGAGCGGGCCCGTCTCATGTTCTGGTCATTTCTAAGACGGAGGGCTGCGAGGACGTCATCCCAGCCTGGCGGGAATTCATCGGTCCACCGGATGTGGAAGAGGCCAGGAAGATGCAGCCGGAGAGGTACTTCAGTCCCGGGAAAAGAAATATATAGACTTTATGTGGAAGTGACGCATGAACGTAAGCAGTCCCTCTGACATTTCCATTATGGTAATGCACAGAAAGATCTCATTCATAAATCTAAATCATGATTTACTGAATAATAGAATTATCAAGGTACTATTTATGCATTTCTTTTATTAATTAATTTAATTGTTTAAATCAAAATAGATAGATACAATTAACTGAACTAGAATCAAATTTAAGCTGAAGTACAATACTTGAAATAAAAAGTATTTTTATAGAAATATAAAAATACTAATAAAACTGACACAAGCACATAACAAAATTACAAACACTTAAACTAAAATTTAAATAAAAACAGAAAATATACAAATAGATGCTAATATAAAATATTAATAACTAGTGTATACTTAATAGTATACATGTTTAATTTGATTAATATAAACTATATATATATATATATATATACACACATTTAAAAAATGTACACATAGAAGCTCATTTAAAATAAATTATAAGTATTTATATATATATATATATATATATATACTTATACCCTCAATATACTTATACCCATTACGTATACCCTCATTTATTTAAATTACGACGAAATTAATTATAATGCATGTTAATTTATTTAAAAAACAATAACCAAGTCTTGTTTTTTTAAATAAGTTATTAATAACAAAAAATATTAAATGATTATATTATAATAAACTCTCCAAATGTTGTTGTGTCAGTCATACATAATAGCATGATTAGGTCTAACACCGTCTCAGTGATTCCCTGATGTGTGTATATTAAATATAATCTAAACGTGAAACGAGGGCGTTGCGTTGTCGTCCCATATTGTGCTCACAGATTTGAGCTCGAACAGTTTTAGCACAACACATCCTGTGTGGCCTCTTGCCTCCCTCCCTCTGCCCTGGCCGAGGACCAGCAGTGACACCATCTGCTCCTCTCTCTCTCCGCTTCTCCACCTCTCCACCCATCCCTGCTCTGTGTTCTTCAGCTTGCGGGCTCAGTACGGCACCGAGACGCTTTTGAACGCTCTCCACGGCAGCAGCGACAGCGAGCAGGCCAGCAGGGAGCTGGCGTTCTTCTTCCCCCACTTCAGGATGGCGATGGCGGGCTCGGGCTCGGAGCGGGCCGGGCCGGAACAGGAGCATGTGGAGAGGACGCTGGCGCTCATCCGCCCAGACGCTGCCAGGGAAAACAGAGGCATGTGCCAACATTACGTGTACACACGCAGACAGATACTCCTGCTTTCAACTAAACTAACTAACTCACAGACCACACTTAACTCCATTCATTTCTAATGAACTTCTGATCTACATATGACTGAGATTTATTGACCACTACATCATTCCCATACATCCATTTCAGTGTTACTTTAGGAGTATTACTATATTATAGTATTATCATTTGCATTAATTCTTAAAATATTTATTATATATATATATATATATATATATATATATATTTAAGCTATTTTTATTTGTAGTTTAAATTTTCATTTTAGTTTAGGTTTTATTAATTTTGTTATGTGCTGTTTTTCATATATATATATTTTATATATATATAAAATATATAATTGTGTATGTGACAAATACAAATCTTGTAATCTATTATATATATATATATTATATATATATATATATATATAAGACACATATATTTCTATTTGGCTTTATTGACATTTAACATTATTCTAGCATTAGTTATATGCTATTTTAATTTGTATTAATAAAATATGTATAAATATTTTAAATTTATATAACTATTAACTTATAAGTGTTATACGATTATTTTAGTATATGTTTTTAGTTTTTATTTTAATTATAGTTTTTTTTTATAAATCTTTGGCTTTACTTTTATTTCAGTGTTATTTTAGTATTATTTACAGTATACACTATTTTAAATTGTATTAATGAAATATTTATTAATACTTCTTTCATATTTTAAATATAATATTTATTATAAATATTAATGTTTTAAGAATTTATATTTAATTTTCAGTTTTTTTATTTTAGTTTATCTTTTACTGTTATGTGCTTTTGCAAGTTTTAATAGATGTTCTAAATATTTATATTTAGTATCATTATAATTTCATTGTTATTTTATCATTATTTATATATTATTAGAATTTTTATTAATAAAAAAAATATATTTTAAATATAATATTTTATATTAATATTGTTAGCTTTTTTTTATAAAGTAGATTAGACGTTAGTAATTTTGTAATGTGCTTTTGCCCTTTTTATTAGTTTTATTTCTATTTCTATTTTATTTCAGTTTTAGTATTTAGACGTTAGTATATTTGTAATGTGCTTTTGACATTTTTATTAATTTTATTTCTAGTTATTTCTATTTAGGTTCATTTTTATTTCAGTTTTAGCAACATTTGTAATTATTCATCAACATTTTTATTTCAGTTTTTAATATTAGCTTAGACGTTAGTACATTTGTAATGATGCTATTTGTAATTTGTCAGTTAATTTATTTCTAGGTATTTTTATTTAGTGCTTCATTTTTAGCAAACTATTTGTAATATTATTCATCAATTACATTTTAATTTTAATCTTAGACGTTAGTACTTTTGTAATGTGCTTTTGCCATTTTTATTAATTTTATTTCATATAGTTATTTCTATGTTAGGTTCATTTTTATTTCCGTTTTTTGCAACATTTGTAATTATTCATCAACATTTTTATTTCAGTTTCCATTTTAATTTGATCTTAGACGTTAGTACTTTTGTAATGTGCTTTTGCCATTTTTATTAATTTATTTCTAGTTATTTCTATTTAGGTTCATTTTTATTTCAGTTTTAGCAACATTTGTAATTATTCATCAACATTTTTATTTCAGTTTTCATTTTAATATTAGCTTAGACGTTAGTACATTTGTAATTTGTATTAATTTATTTCTAGTTATTTCTATTTAGCTTCATTTTTAGCAACATTTGTAATTTTTAAACAACATTTTTATTTCAGTTTCCATTTTAATTTTAGCTTAGACGTTAGTACTTTTGTAATGTGCTTTTTCCATTTTTATTAATTTTATTTCTAGTTATTTCTATTTAGGTTCATTTTTATTTCAGTTTTAGCAACATTTGTAATTTTTTATCAACATTTTTATTTCAGTTTCCATTAAAATTTTAGCTTAGACATTAGTACTTTTGTAATGTGCTTTTGTAATTTGTATTAATTTCTATTTATTTCTATTTAGCTTCATTTTTAGCAACATTTGTAATTTTTCATCAACATTTTTATTTCAGTTTTCATTTTAATTTTAGCTTAGACGTTAGTACTTTTGTAATGTGCTTTTGCCATTTTTATTTCTAGTTATTTCTATTTAGGTTCATTTTTATTTCAGTTTTAGCAACATTTGTAATTTTTCATCAACATTTTTATTTCAGTTTCCATTTTAATTTTAGCTTAGACGTTAGTACATTTGTAATGTGCTTTTGTAATTTGTATTAATTTATTTCTAGGTATTTCTATTTAGCTTCATTTTTAGCAACATTTGTAATTTTTCATCAACATTTTTATTTCAGTTTCCATTTTAATTTTAGCTTAGACGTTAGTAGTTTTGTAATGTGCTTTTGCCATTTTTATTAATTTTATTTCTAGTTATTTCTATTTAGGTTCATTTTTATTTCAGTTTTAGCAACATTTGAAATTATTCATCAACATTTTTATTTCAGTTTTATTTTAATTTTAGCTTAGACGTTAGTACTTTTGTAATGTGCTTTTGCCATTTTTATACATTTTATTTCTAGTTAGGTTCATTTTTATTTCAGTTTTTGCAACATTTGTAATTTTTCATCAACATTTTTATTTCAGCTTTATGTCAATGAACTGTAACGAGTTTTTGTTAACGATAACAACACTGGTCCCTTTGTGTTATTTAGTAGTTTCGATGATTCCACGATGTGTGAAACAGTCCTGATAAAGAAGAGCAGATGTGTCCAATCTTTAACAGCTCACGGTCAGGGAGTAAAGTGTAGATGTGTTTGTAGAGGAGATTCTGGGCCGGATCCATGAAGCAGGATTCACAGTGGCCATGCAGAGAGAGGTCATGCTGTCTGAGGATCAGGTCAGGCACTTCTACAGCGATCATCTGGAGCAGGAATACTTCCCCAACCTGCTGGAGAGCATGACCAGGTGAGCGCTCGCATTCATCACACATCTGAACGATGCTGTGGAAAAACCACAAGAGGTTAATTACTTAAAACAGCAGCAACGTGATATGATAAATCACGCCTGTTTACAACAGCATGCATTATTAATAATCATTTGAATTATTGCTAAGCACTGTAGCTCAGACGGTTTCATTCCAAACCTGTATGAATTTATTTAGTCTGCTGGATGGCTACCAGCAGCAACTGTGGCTAACCAAAGAGTTGCTGGCACCCATTGACTTCCATTCTATGGGAAAAATACAGTGGAGGTCAGTGGCTACCAGCGACTGCTTGGTTATCAACATTCTTCAAAATATCTTTTTTTTTTTGTTAAACAGAAGAAACTCAGGTTTGTAAAAACTTACAGGTGAGTAAATGATGACAGAATTATCACTTTCGGGTAAATCATCCCTTTAATTAATAAAGTAATTAAATATGGAAATTAAGTGCTTTTGACTCGGAGAGGGGATGGGTGCCATCGAGTCAATAAATACACCCACTGAAAAGACATGATGTATACCTCACCGTCTACCCGAAGGCGAATCGGTTAAGGGATTATTTTTTTTTTTATAATAATCATAATAATAATACACACACACACACACACACACACACACACACACACACACACACACACACAAATATATTTATATATATATATATATATAGATATGCATTTTTGTAACTTAAAATATATGTAGTATTTCACACTTTTTTTAAAACTAAAACTAAATCAACTAAAGCTAATACATAACAAGTAATAAATACTATAAAGATATTAAAAAACAATTGCTAAAAAACTAAATTATTAAGTTTAAAATTACAGTTCAAACTAAATATAACAATATAATCAACTTCAAAACATTAACAAAAACTACAATAGTATATCAATGATACAGAAACATTTATTGTGCCAAAATGATAATTATTAATATACTTATTATATGCCATTCATTCTAAATTATGAATGCAGTCTTATCGACTATGAAGAGGACAGTAAAAAAACAAGTGATTTATATCTTTAAGCTTAATTAATCTTAGCTACATAATTGCTAAATGCATGAAAATAGTGTGTAAATGTCGTGAAGACGCCAGAAGACTTACAGCGTGTCATGACGAGTCTCTGCTGTCGTTCACAGCGGGCCTGTGTTAGCATTAGCGCTAGTGAAGGAGCGAGCCGTGGAGCACTGGAGGAACAACCTGGGACCCAAAGACCCCATCCAGGCCAAGAATGAGCAACCTGACAGGTAAACTGAGGGGTATGACATTTCCCTCATTTGCTCAAATCAGTGTGTTGTTGTATATCATATCATGTTTATGTATAGTAGATGTGTTATGGTCAGTGGGCTCTGTGTGTGCTTCTGATGTAGTCTGCGGGCACAGTTTTCCTGCGGGAGCTCCAGCATTAATCAGCTTCACGGCAGCGGAAGCTCAGACGAGGCGGAGAGAGAGATCGGCTTCTTCTTCCCACCGGAGGACACGCTCGCTGTCATCAAACCAGACGCTGAACACAAGGGTATCATATCAGCAGTCAAGACCAAAGAGTGGAGAGGGATGTTAGCTGTGTGTTTGAGCTGTGCGGTTCAATCTCATGCTTTTAATACAACTATATCACAGCAGTGCTGAGTCTGACACGAGTTTGAGCTTTGGGTTCTGTGTAAATGAAATAACGTATCAACACGGAGACTAAATATAATTCATTATGAACAAGGCAAATTTGGTATGCTAATATGATGCCAGTTACAATTTGAACGCTGCATCAATGCCAATAGGAGATTTAATTTAGTTTTACTTTTTAAAAATAATTTATAAAATGTTTAGATAAAAAAAGGTTAATAACACTGAAATAATGTCTGAGTGAGTTTACAGTACGACATGTATTAGTTGCGACTAGAGCTTTTGAACAAAACCTAATCAGAATGATTTAGAAATATCAATTTGGCAATGCTTTTCAAACACTATAAATATATAAGATCAATAAATACCGCGGACACTACTGAAATATAGAGCAAACCGGAAGCTCAAACTGTTTTTAAGAGACATCTTCTGCTCACCAATGCTGCGTTTATCTGATTAATATACTTAAGAAATAGAGTTAAATATTATTCCAATGTTCTCTATGTGAATATACTGTAAAGTATAATGTATTTCTGTGATCAAAGCTGTATTTTCAGCATCATTACTGCAGTATTCAGTGTCACATGATCTTCAGAAATCATAATAATATACTGCTCAAGAAACATTTCTGATTATTATCAATGTTAAAAACACTTGAAACCGTGATACCTTTGATTTTTCATCAACATTTTTATTTCAGCTTTATGTCAATGAACTGTAACGAGTTTTTGTTAACAATAACAACACTGGTCCCTTTGTGTTATTTAGTAGTTTCGATGATTCCACGATGTGTGAAAGAGTCCTGATAAAGAAGAGCAGATGTGTCCAATCTTTAACAGCTCACGGTCAGGGAGTAAAGTGTAGATGTGTTTGTAGAGGAGATTCTGGGCCGGATCCATGAAGCAGGATTCACAGTGGCCATGCAGAGAGAGGTCATGCTGTCTGAGGATCAGGTCAGGCACTTCTACAGCGATCATCTGGAGCAGGAATACTTCCCCAGCCTGCTGGAGAGCATGACCAGGTGAGCGCTCGCATTCATCTGAACGATGCTGTGGAAAAACCACAAGAGGTTAATTACTTAAAACAGCACCAACGTGATATGATAAATCACGCCTGTTTACAACAGCATGCATTATTAATAATCATTTGAATTATTGCTAAGCACTGTAGCTTAGACGGTTTCATTCCAAACCTGTATGAATTTATTTAGTCTGCTGGATGGCTACCAGCAGCAACTGTGGCTAACCAAAGAGTTGCTGGCACCCATTGACTTCCATTCTATGGGAAAAATACAGTGGAGGTCAGTGGCTACCAGCGACTGCTTGGTTATCAACATTCTTCAAAATATCTTCTTTTTTTTTTGTTAAACAGAAGAAACTCAGGTTTGTAAAAACTTACAGGTGAGTAAATGATGACAGAATTATCACTTTTGGGTAAATCATCCCTTTAATTAATAAAGTAATTAAATATGGAAATTAAGTGCTTTTGACTCGGAGAGGGGATGGGTGCCATCGAGTCAATAAATACACCCACTGAAAAGACATGATGTATACCTCACCGTCTACCCGAAGGCGCAACGGTTAAGGTTTTTTTTTTTTTTTTATAATAATAATAATATATATATACACACACACACACACACACACACACACAAATATATGTATATATATATATAGATATGCATTTTTGTAACTTAAAATATATGTAGTATTTCACACTTTTTTTAAAACTAAAACTAAATCAACTAAAGCTAATACATAACAAGTAATAAATACTATAAAGATATTAAAAAACAATTGCTAAAAAAACTAAATTATTAAGTTTAAAATTACAGTTCAAACTAAATATAACAATATAATCAACTTCAAAACATTAACAAAAACTACAATAGTATATCAATGATACAGAAACATTTATTGTGCCAAAATGATAATTATTAATATACTTATTATATGCCATTCATTCTAAATTATGAATGCAGTCTTATCGACTATGAAGAGGACAGTAAAAAAAACAAGTGATTTATATCTTTAAGCTTAATTAATCTTAGCTACATAATTGCTAAATGCATGAAAATAGTGTGTAAATGACGTGAAGACGCCAGAAGACTTACAGCGTGTCATGACGAGTCTCTGCTGTCGTTCACAGCGGGCCTGTGTTAGCATTAGCGCTAGTGAAGGAGCGAGCCGTGGAGCACTGGAGGAACAACCTGGGACCCAAAGACCCCATCCAGGCCAAGAATGAGCAACCTGACAGGTAAACTGAGGTGTATGACATTTCCCTCATTTGCTCAAATCAGTGTGTTGTTGTATATCATATCATGTTTATGTATAGTAGATGTGTTATGGTCAGCTGGCTCTGTGTGTGCTTCTGATGTAGTCTGCGGGCACAGTTTTCCTGCGCGAGCTCCAGCATTAATCAGCTTCACGGCAGCGGAAGCTCAGACGAGGCGGAGAGGGAGATCGGCTTCTTCTTCCCACCGGAGGACACGCTCGCTGTCATCAAACCAGACGCTGAACACAAGGGTATCATATCAGCAGTCAAGACCAAAGAGTGGAGAGGGATGTTAGCTGTGTGTTTGAGCTGTGCGGTTCAATCTCATGCTTTTAATACAACTATATCACAGCAGTGCTGAGTCTGACACGAGTTTGAGCTTTGGGTTCTGTGTAAATGAAATAGCGTATCAACACGGAGACTAAATATAATTCATTATGAACAAGGCAAATTTGGTATGCTAATATGATGCCAGTTACAATTTGAACGCTGCATCAATGCCAATAGGAGATTTAATTTAGTTGTACTTTTTAAAAATAATTTATAAAATGTTTAGATAAAAAAAGGTTAATAACACTGAAATAATGTCTGAGTGAGTTTACAGTACGACATGTATTAATTGCGACTAGAGCTTTTGAACAAAACCTAATCAGAATGATTTAGAAATATCAATTTGGCAATGCTTTTCAAACACTATAAATATATAAAATCAATAAATACCGCGGACACTACTGAAATATAGAGCAAACCGGAAGCTCAAACTGTTTTTAAGAGACATCTTCTGTTCACCAATGCTGCGTTTATCTGATTAATATACTTAAGAAATAGAGTTAAATATTATTCCAATGTTCTCTATGTGAATATACTGTAAAGTATAATGTATTTCTGTGATCAAAGCTGTATTTTCAGCATCATTACTGCAGTATTCAGTGTCACATGATCTTCAGAAATCATAATAATATACTGCTCAAGAAACATTTCTGATTATTATCAATGTTAAAAACACTTGAAACCGTGATACCTTTGATTTTTCAGGATTCACAGATGAATAGAAAGTCAAAAAGACTTAATGTCACTTTTGATTTATTTAATGCTGATTAATAAAAATGACACTTTCTTGCTTTATTAAAGTACTACTGATCTCAGACTTACAAATGCAGTGTATATTACATTTATCAGACGCTTTTATCCAAAGGACTTACAGTGTATTCAGGTTATACATGTTTGGTCAGTACATGTGTTCCCTGGGAATCGAACCCACAACCTTTACGCTGCTAACGCAATGCTCTACCACTGAGCCACAGGAACACTGTGAAATGAATATATGAAATTAAAGTGTAGAATATTAATAAGAAGAAACTCACTGTTTCCTTGGCTTGTTTGTGCTCATATCAGAGGAAATCCTGGAGGAGATTCAGACCAGAGGATTCACCATCTCCCGTCTGAAGGACACGGTTCTGTCCAGAGAGATGGCAGAAGAGTTTTATAAAGAGCACCGGGACAAAGCCTTCTTCGGTCAGCTGGTGGATTACATGTGTCGGTGAGTGCACCACTAAACCTAAAGCTGGAAGGCTTCATGCATGCAGCACACAGGACAGATCGAACGTGGTTCATTTCTCTGCAGCGGCCCGTGCACGATGATGGTCCTGACGAAGGAGAACGCGGTGGAGGAGTGGAGGGCGGCCATGGGCCCCACGGACCCCAGTGAGGCGAGACAAGCGGCCCCGGGGTCTCTGAGAGCGCGCTTCGCTAAAGACATGATGGAGAACGCCGTCCACGGATCCTCCAACACTCAACACGCGCATCAGAAGATACAGTTCCTCTTCGGAGACATCAGCTCCGAGAGCGTGGTCATCGACGGCGCTGCTTCTCCTGCGTTAGGTGCCTCCTCCATCTGGGTTCAAAATAACATGTTTTCATCTTCATATTTACATCATATAACAGGGTTTCTGCGAGATTTATGACGGTCAATTTAGGACTTTTTTATTTTAGGAAATGTTAAGGAATACACAATACGTCAATAAAGCATCACCAGCACTTTAAAGTTTGAAAATCCAAATTCAAACTAATCTCCATTACTTTTTACAAAAAATAGCTGAAATAGAATTTAGAAACAACTTTACTTTTTGTGTGATCATAGGGTAATGTTCTTCCTCAGGCGTTTTGTCTTTCTTTAAACTTCTTTAATCAAGATAGATGCAAGAATATGATAAGAAGTCTTGTTTTCTGAGAAATGTATCAAAATTTCTATTTATGTTGAAAAAAGGGACAAATATCTGCCATTGAGCTCAGAAAAATCTACTTAAATGTTTTCATATCCCATTGGCAGATATTTGTTTTTGTTTTAAACATGAACTCACAAGACTTCATATAGTAATGTAGCATCTCAAGTAAATGGGTCTTGATTTAAGGATGTCTAGATATTTGAATTGAGAAATAAAGCAAACACAGAAGTAGTTTTTTGCGGTGCACGCACCATTGAATGCATGACGTTATGAGGCGAATTACAATTTTTAAATCTTTATGTATGTGTGTGTATTACATAGATATTTAAGAATAACATTTAATGAATGTCCTTCTATCTCCAGAAACAGAAGAGAGCTTCGCAGAGCTCAAGAATCTACAAGCTTCAAGATCTCCATCATCTGATGACCTGCAGAACCAGACAGAGCCGAGCTCAACAGGTTTAAACCTGAACTAGTCCAAACATATAAACTAGCAGTATTTACCCTCACGTTGCTCCAAGCACATACTCTGATATCTCACTGTTCCTGTACTCCAGGGTTTCACTGAAATCATGATATAGCCTACAAAATAACCGTTTTAGTCTCATGTAAACAGAAACGTCACCATCCCTCGTCCTCTCCACATCCAGAAGCTGCTGAAGAACTGAAGCCGGAGACGACAGAGTCACCCAGCATCCTCTGAAGAGACCGAAGCGCTAGAGACGGACGCAGGTCTTTCTCTCAATCACGAGTCACGCACAAGACAACGACACAACGGAGAACATCCAAACGAAATTACACTATTGAAATCAAACTGAGATCGGGATAGTAGTAATCATCAAATCAAAGGCTGTGATTTAATTCAACGATTATAGTCTACATAATACATTATAATTTACTACATTTATGTGGACAGCATTTCACTAGTATGCCACCAAAATAAGAGCTTGAGGATTCGAATGAAAGTGAAGAATTAATATTGCAATAAAATATTATGATAAAAATTATATATATATGACAGTAAAATTATAATTTAAAACTAATTTAGAGCTGACTTAATTTTTAGGTCAAATTAATAATGATATTAATAATAATAATATGCCTATTAATTATTATTATAATATATTTACAATATAAATTTGTGGTCAAGTCATGCAGCCCTATATATAAATAATACTAAAATATAAACACTTAGAACGTTAACCTTTTTTATCTTTACTTGTATGTAACCATTAACCAACATCAGAGAATATTAAACCAGGCAAATGTGTCATTAAATGATTGAAGCATTAACTTCTGAAATAAAAATGTCCGAGGGGATTTTCTGAACATCTAAGGGGCAAAGTTTGAGTCTCTGCTTTAGTTCGTTAACTAGTGAAGAAGTCACACAAAAGTCAGGTGAGTTTTTATGATCTAGGTAATTATGCTCCTATTGTTGTTGTTAAAATGATAATACTCAACATCAGGCCAAGAAATAGATTTTCAGATCATTTTTAAATAGCTCCTCTATTAACAGCCATCAAAACTTGCTTATGCATTTTAATACACAAACGAATGTGGTCAGATTTCCTTCAGTAGATGGAGTATTTTATCTGGAGGTGTTGATGCATCGAGGTACAGCAGGAAAACAGTAATAAATGGAAGCCGCAGCTCGTCAGATTCATCAGAAATAATTCCTTGAATTAGCTTTTATTCATTTCAGCTCTGTAATGTCTTAATATTCAGTGATCTTCTAACAGAAGAATTAATAACACATAATTAACATAAATCACACAAAAGCAGTGACGTTGTACTGGAATTACAAATCAACTTTATTTATTATCTGTGATGTAAAGTTGTCTTCTGTATTTCAGGGGATCAGGTGTGAGATCTGTACAATCATCTGTCGAAGAAGAATACAGGTAAAGATGATTATATCAAACACATTCACAGTAATTAAAAAGCCGTGGAATCTGATTCACAAACTAACGATTCTGACAGATTCGTTTCAATCAGTTCATACAAGAATCAGTCTTAAACTTGTTGCTATACTATCCGAGCTGCTTTTATTATTTCATTTTTCATCTTAATGTTTTCATTTTAGTTTAACAGTTAATCACTTTTTGTCTGTGTGTTTGTTATTTTTATTAGTTTAGATTTTTTGAAATGTCTATATAGTTTTACGGTTGTTTGAGTTATTTTAGCACTTCAATTTTATTTCAATAAATGTTTAAAGTTTTAATTTCAGTTGCTGATAATAAGCCCGTTTGTGTTCTCATCAGGTTGGATCAGCTGTAACTCAAACATCGTGTGAATCATTTACATCCTCTTGTGAATTAAAGGCTCTGAAAACATGTCGTTTGTGATTTAAGACTTCGTGAAAGGCTGATCAGCAAATGATATCAATCAGTTCTAGGCTTTATTTAGTTATTTTTGTCACAAACGAGCGCAGTGATTGGTTTTCAAAGCGACTGAAACACCATGTTACTTTATGAAATGATTTGTGTTCTTACTGATCTTGATCAACTAAAGCAAGCATCTCCTCCTCATCAAAGGACCTCTGGAACATCTCAGTGATGGTCCGCTGATGAGGATCCTGACAAACAGAGAAGAAAAACACTTTTTACACATTTCTCCAGACATTACAGATGCTTAATAATGATTTCAATTCACATTATTAGCTATTGTGCAATAATAATAATAACTAATCAATATTTACGTAGATATTTACCCACTTTGAGTTTGAATTCATTGATTTTAAAATAGTTTTTAATTTATTCCAAAAGGTAATTTTATTCTAAAGTAACTACATTAACCCTTTACGATTCCTGTAAAATTAGCCTAAAACGCCTAAAAAAGGCATACCCAAAGTAGATTGCATGCTGTTCTTGGGCCATTTGGATGATATGCATGGTGTTGGTCTCCTTTGAAAGGTGACACTCTGAGGTTTGTTTCTCATCAGAATCACTGTAAGTCTTACTGATATTGAGTAATAGCACTTTGAATACACTAAAAACATAAGCCTGCAGATGACTATAGCTGGGAGGTATGAGCTGGAAAATACACTGGGATCACAGAATGAAGCCTTACCAAGCCAAATTTACCATTTGATAAACAATATATTAGAAAATTAGTGTTTTACACATGTTTGTCTAATTTTATGTCTAGGCGCTTCCAAAACAAGCACACTTGGGAGACTCCAAACGACGCTTTGTAACAACGACACATACAATGCTGTAATTCTTGAATGCTTTAATGTACAGTCATCATTTTGGGCTCTAATGAAAGGTCACACTTAGAGCTATTCAGTTTCTCATCCAGATTCACTGTCAATAATTACTGACACATAGTAACTGAAGCATAAACACATTATAGTCACATTTATACATAGAATCCAAAATGTGTACACTTTTAAAATTACATATATATTTATAATTTATAATCTAAATACATTTTGTCCTATATTTCTATTTCTGTACATAGTACATTATTTAATTTGTGGGTTTTTTCTTATATTGGTGTTATATTGCATCGCTACTGTGTTATTCCTATGTATGTCTGTACTATCATGCATGTCTGCATTGTCAACAAAAAGTGGTCTGATAAAGACACTGATTGTACATGCTGTGTTTATTGTATCTTAAACATAGTTGAAATCACAATAATCTCAGCTTTCCATGGATATATGACATGTCCAACTTTTTTTTGTTTGAGTTTTTGTGTCTGACGACTTTACCCTGTCACCACTAGGCGTCCCGCCGGGGGTACGAAATAAATATGCAATATGCAATGAAGTCCAGTGTTTCTATCACTGGTTGAATATGATTGATTTTTAAACAGTGAAAATGCAAACTAACCTTGCTGTGAAAGCTGGCAGATTCTGCCTTCTCTGAAATGTTGGATTCAGACAAACCGACCTGCTCCAGAACATTCATTTTCTCCTGTATCATGGGCCTACAGTATAACATACAGTATAAAACTGAGAAGGGAAAAACTGTGGCATCATGCACATAAAACATGATGAAAACAACAGAAATCAACAAACTAAAAATACACTGAATTAGAGTAAAATAACTAATAAAAAAACTTTAATAACCTTAATATTTTTGTAGAATTATAACTAGTTAATATTTTGAAAATGCCATGTCCAGAGGATACAATTATTTTAAATAAAATTGAAAATTGTAGTAACCATTTAAAATGAACTACTGAGGTATAAACTTGTTTTGGTTCAAATGATCTGAAATCAATATTTGAGCAAGTACATAACCAGCTAGTGTCCAAAACAACGGTTATCTTATAATAATCTGAGTGGTACGGTATGTTTCCGCGGGAGATTCGAGCATGCTGTGTCATTACGTCACGTCTGTAAACATAAAGAAGGTGTCCCGCTAGTAGACTATCACACGTGAGGATCCTGCAGGTGAAATATCGTTTATAGTCTTTTCTCACAGCAGCTGGAATAATTACATTTATCATTTGGATGGCGGATTGTGATCCAGAAAGGATTATGTGTTTATGAAACTAAATTATATTCCAGTTTTAAATGTGCTTCTGATTACAGATAGCCTGGGATTACACAAGATTTGTATTCAAACAGAGCATAATTAGTTTTTTGGGTTAAAATAATTTATTAATATGAAATTCGAATGGTATGACAATTATATATTAGACTGTACAGAAATTGAAATCTACACGCTTATACACAACACACTACACTAATAGTGACTCAATGCTGATGTTGTTAATTTGAGAATAAAGTATAATAATAATTAGCACGGTTTGATGTGATACGAGCTAACCGATCTTTATATTAAATCATCATTGGTAGCGTGATTTATTGTAATTCTGTTTTTCCTCAGTTGGTCAGAACAAACTAAGACTTGTTCATATGACGATATACGGTGAAAATTCTTAATCGGGTCGTTTATTCCAAGACGTAGGCTAATCTGTGATTGTGAAGAACAGTAATATCGGTGACTGACAGCTACATATACTCCACAAAACATTAGATTGATCCGCGCTACAACCCCACGCAAGCGAGATAATTCTGCACGAAGCTGCAGTTACAGCTGTTCAAACAGAGATGGCGACAAAGAGGCAAAACTTACAGACTGCAGCTTTAAAAATGGTTAAAAAAAAGAGAAGGTCAGCAGTTACAGCGTCTGATACATAATATAATATAAGCCATTATATAAGCATTATATGAGTCAACTATTGGTTTTGGTGCAAAAAAAAAAAAGTTTCATGAAAATGGTTTTATTTTTATTTTTTTATAGCTTCACAATTTTGCAATACTTGTAACTCTTGAGGATCATATATATATATATTATATATAGATATTATATGATAAATACATGATCCTATATATATATATATATATATATTGCCTTTATCATATAATATCATAAATATATATATATAGGATCATGTATTTATCATATAATATCATATATATATATATATATAGGATCATGTATTTATCATATAATATCATATATATATATATATATATATATATGTGATCCTCAAGAGTTACAAGTATTGCAAAATTGTGAAGCAAAAAAAAATTAATTTCATGAAACTTTTTTTTTGCACCAAAACCAATAGTTGGCTCATTCCCTCCCACCACCTGTTCCAGGTGTGAATATCTGCAGGTTTGTCATGACTGTGCTCTCACCAAAGGTAATCGTCCGCGGTGCCTTTAGCGACCAGGTAATGAATGTCCACATTACTGGTCTGTCCGATCCGGTGCACGCGGTCCTCCGCTTGAATCAGGACCTGAAGGAAATAAACACCTTGTTCTGGCAGCACTCTCCAAGTCATTATATTTATCAAGTCATTTTTTTATTAAAGAATTAATTAAAGTTCTCACATTTGAACTTGAGATAAAGGTCAAAGCTCAGGGTTCTCACACCTTATGTCCAATGAATTTCAATGACTGAAGTTATTGAGTAATAGTGGTGTAAATCGGATGGTTCGTCACGATTCGATACGATATCGATTCTCATACTCATAGAAATGTAATCGAATGTAAAATAACTGCATAGTCTCCACTGTATAAATTAAATAGCCTATAAATGAATCGTTTTTGATGTTACAAAGGTTATTGTCAGGAGCAGTGAGCACTTGTATTTTTCTTTGACAGCATTAGATTTATTATTAGTTTTCTTTCACTTAAAGAATGAAAGCACATATTTAATATACTGAGACACATGCCTTTTCTTTCTCCACTGTTTACATTAAGACATATGCTTTTCTTAACCAACTGTTTTCAAGGATATTAGCCAAAACATGCATGTTGATGTAGTTTTGTCTGAATTTATTCATCCATGGTCAAAAAAGTGGAGGAGAGCTCAATTTAGTATTTGCACAGAGTTGACACGGCTGTCTGTGTGCGTGCGCTTCAGATGTGTGTGTGTGTGCGCTTCAGATGTGTGTGCGTGTGCGCTTCAGATGTGTGTGTGTGTGTGCGCTTCAGATGTGTGTGTGTGTGTGCGCTTCAGATGTGTGTGTGTGTGTGCGCTTCAGATGTGTGTGTGTGTGTGCGCTTCAGATGTGTGTGTGTGTGTGCGCTTCAGATGTGTGTGTGTGTGTGCGCTTCAGATGTGTGTGCGTGTGCGCTTCAGATGTGTGTGCGTGCGTTTCAGATGTGTGCCCGGAAAACTTCTCATACAGCGCGCGACTGTTCCGCCAACAATCCCGGGCGTCTTATACGCTCGCCTTGTGCCTTCGGGCAGTCCTTATATCGAGTCCTGATACGTGAGATCGAACGAGAATGCATGCGTTGGGGGTAATGCATAGACGGACATTATATGAAAATGTGGACAGTGCCAAAATAAAGGTGCCTTTTTATACTACAGATATCGATATTTTACGCGTGGCATCGATGCATCGTATCGCATGACACATTGTATCGATATATCAATCCATATCGATGAATCGTTACACCCCTATTGAGTAAGGACTTTCCATTTTTAGCTTTAATATCTTATAGCTAGCTTTGACAAACAGCCATCTCCAGCCAGAGTAATATGACTGCGTCAGAGTTTCGGGTCTCTCCAGGTTTTGAAGCCTGAAGATGTGACTCACTCCGGGGTTCCAGAAGAGCTCGGCGAACACCACGAGGTCAGCCGCGTGCAGCGTGAGCCCCATGTTAGCGGCGGTGATGGACAGAACAGCCACGCAGCTCCTCTGTGACGACTGGAAGCGGTCACACAGCTGCTGCCGCTCCGCCGACGCCGTCGAGCCGTCGATACGGATGTAACTGATGCCCTGCACACAACACAACACACAACACACACGGTGTCAACAGCACTCAACCCAGCGTATGAAGCAGAACACAGATCCACAAAGCACTCATTTACACGGTTCACAGAGAACGATTAGACAATGGCTAACTCTGCCAAATGGAAATATAAAAAATAAATATATATTATAGAAAATATTTGAACAACATTTTGTGATCATATCCATATGGCTATAAAATAATAGCAATCATATATTATTATGATTATTATTATTACTCCAACTAACTAACAATATAGAAATATTACATAAAAACTAAATAAGGATTAAAGAAATTACTCTTGTAATGTTTCACTGTAAAATAGTATTTAAGAAAAAAATATAATTATAATAATTTATAAATGTTATTATTAATATACATAAAATAAAAAATACATTCTGGTTGATACCAATGATCTAGTAATTCTTTTTACATTATGGCTGATACTTGATAAATGTAATAAATCTAAAACACACCATAGACTAAAGAAATGAATGCATCGTGCACCATATTTATGTCACAAGAATAGCACGATGAATGAAGAACAGCATTGCTGCTGCTTTTAGTCATTATGAAAGTCATATTAGTCATTTAACTCCATGAAACCAAAAGTGCACAGTTAAATATCTGTTCCTGGACAAAAAAAAGTATATTTATACATATTAATAAATAACGTCGCAATAGCTGATATGACCCTGATATACTGTGCAGCTCATATTTTTTTGATTTTCAAAACAAGTGTTTTTAATTCATTCTATAAATTCTAAATAAAGTCTGCAGATCTTGGTTTGCTGGCAGCTGATGGGAAATATTTCAGATGTTTGTAAAGAAAGACAGATGACTTTGGACAGACCTTCTCAGCGAGTTCTTTGGTTATGCTGTCCAGCACCAGTTTATGATGAGCGAACACCAGAAACTTCTCTCGTCCACACTCCAGCATGTCTGAGATGTACTCGCTGAGAAACAGAGCCGGACAGCATTCATTTAGTAATGATACACCGTTAGCTTTTTTTGAATTCGATTTTAAATGTTTCTTTTTTTGCTGTATTATTATATATATGTACTATTGCAAATGCAACATTATACTGATACCAGTTAATGATATAAATCGTAAAAAATCTTGCATATTTAAATAAAGATCTGTTTATGATTCATTCTAAATGCATTAATATAGAAAGTATATTTACAACGGCTTTACTTTACAAATGTTTGCATCAAACTATTTGAATGTACACAAATCTTCTAATAATTATAATAAAGGCTTGTTCACACCAATGACGATAATGATAACTATAACTACACAATTTTAATAATCGTCTAATTCTATAAGAACAGGGAAGTTCACACTATAACGATAATCATTTTCAGAGCATTGTTTTTCATCAGAATCCATCCTGCTTTAAACCGAGGCACACACTTATAATAAACTTAGCAGAGCATTATTGTCTATTAATGTGGAAGCTAATATAGTTATCGCTATCTTTATATTCAATTCAATTGTATTTGTTTAGTGCTTTTCATGACACAAATCGTTGAAAAGCAGCTTTACAGAAAATGTGAAGTTTCTACGTTATATGTAGGAGTAGGTTATTAGTGGTGACTATGACAGAAGTGTACAGTAAAAATCATGCAGATATTTACAAATGACACGTAATCAAAACACACTGTAATGATTATATGCAGCGATTGCGATTAAGATAAATGTGGCAGTTTGATAAGTTGTCCCAGGGTTAGCATCATCTGAGGTTATACATTTATTGTTATTAGTATGATTAGTGGTCGACGTACACGATGGCTCTGATCTTGGCCTCTGCCGTGTGGTTGAAGAAAACCAGGAGAGCGTCCTTCTCTTGGGACTTCTGCACATCAACACAGAAAAGCTCTGGTACAGTAACAGGCAAGAAGACACCAGTTCTGTCAGTATTTATTCACCCTCGTGTCATTCTGTTATTTTTTGATGTGGAACACATTCTGAAGAATGACTCGAGATGAAGGCGAGTAACTAAGGACAGAATCTCTAAAGAAATATTGTATTGTAGCTTGCGCTCACGTTGTGGTATCCTCCGGCGAGCACTTTGGCAGCAGCGTTGAGAGCAGCTTTGGTGCGAGAGTTGATGCCGTCCGTCGTCACTGTAACCACCTTGCGCTGTTTGGCGGGAAGCTGCGAGAGCACCTCTGATTTGAGACGGCGGAGCATCAGAGACTCCTCCAGCAGCAGCTTGAGTTCACTCAGACGAGACGAGCCGGAGTAATCCCAGCCCCACGGCAGCTGCACACACACACACACACACACACACGCACGCACGCACGCACGCACGCACAGACACACAGACACACACACAGACAGACACACAGACACACAGGCACGCACGCACGCACGCACGCACACACACAGTCGCACGCACGCACGCACACATACACACACGCACGCACACACACACGCACGCACACACACAGACACACACACACAGACACACACACACAGACACACACACACACACAGACACACACACAGACACACACACAGACACACACACAGAGACAGACACACACAGAGACACACACACACACACACACACACACACACACACACACACACACAGACAGACACAGACACAGACAGACACACACACACACACACACAGACAGACACAGACACACACACACTACTTTACATCAATAGTCTGGGCTCGTCACATTGTACTACGGCTGCACGATTTGATTTGAGATTTTTCTGATAAACATTGTGATTTAATAAATGTAGGTTTGCTGTGCTTGTATGTAAGGCTGCACGATTTGACCACAATTGTTTCTTTATCAATATGGCTATGACTAATGATAATACTAATAAGAAAAGTATCATAATTATAAAAAAACAAATAAGACTAAATAAAAATATGAAACATTTTTGTTGTAATATTTCACTGTAAAAGTGAGTATTTAATGAAAACTAATATAATGCAAATATTTTTCTTTCCTGCTTTTTCTGAATGTCAATGTACTAGTGCTTCAAGATTTGGGGGGGGGGGGTATGATTAAAATTTTTCTGATTAAAATTGTAACTGCATTTAAAAAAAGGAAATTCGAGGTTTGCTCTTCTTTGTAGTGTTGCATATTTTCACATAATGTTGTGACTGTATATCTATATAGCTATAAAATAACCATAACATGTATTACAATAATAATAATAGTAGTAAATATAAATATAAATATGTCTATATTTAAATTCATTTACTTTATATTATGAATAAATACATTTAATATATAAAAATAACGGATTTCTCTGAAATTATATACATGCATGTGTGTGTATTTATAAATACATAATAAATATACACAGTACACATACATATATTATGAAAACTGTACAAAAACTTATTTTGGATGCGATTAATCATTTAACAGCACTAATAAAAATATAAAATTACTACATAAAATAAAACTTGAAAGATTACTGTTGTAATATTTCATTATAAAATAGAATATTAAAAAGTATACAAAATAAAAATAAAAATGTAAATATAATAATAATAATATTATGTATTTGTTATAAAAAATATTAATTGTATTATTTAATAATAATATGCATTTTATTTTACAATACTAATATTCACGGCTTTCTTAACCGCCTAATTTTGAAACGTTAAACCAACTTGTATTTTGATGGAAAAGCACATCCTTAAAGCTTGTTTTCTGTTGATAAGCACTTCTCATTACAATGGCTGGCCCATGTTAGGGTCCCAAAGGCATGTTAAAGCGGCGATGCAGAGATGGAGTTTGTGTAGACGTTCGCTCTGAGACACTGAAAACACCAGATCAAGAGCGGTTCACATGTAAACGAACACAGTTCCACTCAAAACACAGCTCGTTTATTCAATCAAATCACAGTCTTTACAATGTAATAACTGCAAGTCCTCATAATCTCAGTTTTATTTCAGTTAGGCGTGCAGCGCTACACTGGACACCGGACACCGGTAGGGCTGGGCGATATGACGATATGTATCGGATTGACGAAATAAAAAGTCTATTGTTTCATATTATGTTCTATCATTTATTTCGTGGTGTCGCAAAATACATTGTTTACGGTAAAACCTGTTCATCATTTGAGTGACTGTGATCTTTATACGCCGCCCACCACGAGACGTGAAGAGAGACAGAACGAGCACAAAACCAGGAGCTCGTTACTAAACGAGGACTACATCTGTAGCATGGCCACGCGTTTATAAACACTGCAGTTTTAAAACAACCGATTTTAAGCCGTTGAAACACAAACAACAGAGTTATATGCGTGCGCGTCTCTTTCTGTGTGAGAGGAGCGCCTTTTCTTTTTCGCCGACTTTGAACAATTACATAAACACACGCCGACTTCGCTCTTAAAGGGGAAGCGTTCCAATATTGATCCGGACTTCGCTCTTAAAGGGGAAGCGTTCCAATATTGATCCGGACTTCGCTCTTAAAGGGGAAGCGTTCCAATATTGATCCAGACTTCGGTCTTAAAGGGGAAGCGTTCCAATATTGATCCGGACTTCGGTCTTAAAGGGGAAGCGTTCCAATATTGATCCGGACTTCGGTCTTAAAGGGGAAGCGTTCCAATATTGATCCGGACTTCACTCTTAAAGGGGAAGCGTTCTAATATTGATCCGGACTTCGGTCTTAAAGGGGAAGCGTTCCAATATTCGTTCATGTTAATCATAGCACAGAACATCTCTCACTGCTCTCGACTAAATCACTTTTGCAACTTTAATGAGAATAAATAACAATAATAATGATATATTTATAATATGTATAGAATCTATACATAACACACGTGTTCATTATATCTGTCATAGACAGATATATATAATTCACAGTGAAGACTAATTAATTTACACAGTGTTTGTAGCGTTTCTTATTTATTGTAGTTTTTAGTCCTTTTGCTTGCCATTAGTTTCTTATCCTTTTTTCATCACTGACTGTTTGTTTATCTTCAGTGAGGTTGAGTTTCTCTCTTTAGGCTTGTATTAGTTTGATATTGACATTGGTGACAAGGATTATGAAAATGATATGGTATCAAAGATTTTTATATAATAAAAACCATTGTAAAAAAAAATAAAAAAAAAAATCACTATATCGTGATATAAAATTTGTCATATCGTGATAACAGATTTTGGTCATATCGCCCCCCCCTGGACACCGGTGTATAGGTGAACGTACCTGTTTGGCATCACAGTAGCGTGTGCCAAAGTCATGGAAGCGTGGAAACAGAGAAGGCCTCACAGCCAGGATCTGAGTGTAGAGCTCAGCGGGTCTGGACATGGCAGGCGTTCCCGACAGCAGGATCACTCTTTTAGCCGTCTATTAGCACCACACAGACATTTCATTAACAGCATCAGAGACGACAAATCAATCAGTCTCCTCATAGAAAATATATCAAGAATGTTTCAAAACCCAAATCATGTATGGGATCAGCTAAAGTCAAAAATGAACAAAAACATAAAGCACCCCCTATTGTTCTGCAAAACATAAACTAGACTAAAATAGTACATAAATACATTTCATATTAAAATTACAATACTGACATCTACCACGGTGTTATTTTCTTGGTTTTCTGGGCAGCAAGGCTTTCTAGTTCGGCAGCACAGTGGATTTTTGAGACTCATTCTAGACAGACTTAAACTTTAATAACACAGGATAGGATAAACTAAACAGGATTATAAACTTCAACGCTGTGAATGATGCCTAACATTTGACTAAATCAGCAAACCTTCAGCAGAGGAAGAGCCGCCCGACAGCGAGCCGTTTTCATGTTCTTTAGGAAGTGAGACTCGTCCTGTACAACAAACAAACAAACAAACAAACAAACAAACAAACAAACAAAGAGGAGAATTCAATTCACATCCTGCGACTGGATCCTGGATATTTGAAGGTTATACACTGCTAGGTGGTCACTAGGTGTTTTTTTTATTTTTAAACAAGTCTCTTTTGTTCATCAAAGCTACATTTATTTAATTAAAAACACCGTAAAAACACTAATATTGTAAAATATTATTATCATTTAAATGAACTGTTTTCTATGAGAATATATGTCAACATTGTATTTATTCCTGTGATCAAAGCTGTATTTTCAGCATCATTACTCCAGTCTTCAGTGTCACGTGATCTTCAGAAATCATAATAATATACTGCTCAAGAAACATTTCTGATTATTATCAATGTTGAAAAGTTGTGCTGCTTCATATTTTTGTGGAAACTGTGATTTTTCAGCATTCTTTGATGAATTGAAAGTTCAAAAGAACAGCATTTATTTGAAATAGAAATCATTTGTAACATTATAAATCTCTTTACTGTCACTTTTGATCAATTTAATGCATCCTTAATGAATACAAATATTGATAAACAAAAGTATGTATCTTAATGATCCTAAACTAAAAAGACAGATAAACATCATTACTTTTTCTTATCATGTGGCACAAAATGAGTGAATTTTATGATTACATAGATATCACTAAAGTCAGTAAATATTTGATTCCATAATAAGTCAATATATCATGTGAGCATTCAAATATTTAAAAAAACATTTTCAAAGAAAATGAGATTGCTATAAGAGTGTTGGTAATATTATATCTGGGACTGCATGTCATACACAACATCACAAACTGCATTAGTTACACAAAAAGCTGGACTCTCATTCACAAATGCACAAGTTGCTAATGCAGTCAGTAAGTGAGAGTGTTGCATGCTCTCACCATAATGATGACACTGAAAGGGCTGGACGGCTGCTGTTTGTCCATCCTGTTGAGCAGGTCGTAGCTGATGATGGTGATGAGGCCGGAGTGAAGGCTGTCCCTGCCTTTAACCACCACATTAATGCTGTCGGCTCGGACGGATGGCAGCCATCGCCGGAAAGCCTGAGGGAAAAGAGCGAGAATTCACTTTGTCTTCAGGGCCTTTTTCACATCTGTCTTTCAAGCTCTTTTGAGGAAGGTTGAGTCGTGTGACTAAAGCTTGCAGAGGAACGCTGGAAATCTTCACTATTTCACTTTAAGCTTTATAATACACCCTCACGAATCCCTGCCGGGGAAGAAGAGAACGTGTCCTTCCCTCAAGGGTGCAGAGATGGAAAATATGAATTAATAAATCAGATTTCACATCATGTAGCGGTTAAAAACGACTGGTGCTCTTCAAGAGAAAAACCCCACAGATGCCATTTATTTTCAACAGCAAAATGTGTGCAAAAAACACTTTGTTGTTGCATATTTTTGTGTCCACAACCTTGATAAAAGCTGCTTTATAAACTACCACGAACATAAATAAATAAATAAAATATCAAGGTCAAAATTATATTTTTACAATATTTACAAAAGAACATTAATTATGAACTATTGTTATGCAGAAAACAAGCATTACGTTACTCAAACAGCATGAAAGTGTTTTTTAATTCACTTTTCTAATTATCTAAAATACTGAAATGCAAGAAAAAGTATATTTAATATAATGTATACAGTTTATTAGGCCTTAGTTAAACATGTGACCATCAATTTCTTTATTAAAAAGTCAAAAATGTAAGTAAATTCTGAATCTCAGCCGAAAATTGTTTTGGACCCAGTATTATCAAAAGTCTTTTTGAAAGAAATTAATACTTTTATTCAACAAGGTTTCATTAATTCGATCAAATGTGACAAAGATATTGATAATGTTACAAAAGATTTGTATTTCAAATAAATGCTATTCTTTTGAAAGTGTTATTCATCAAAGAATCCTGAAACAAATGTATCATGGTGCTCGCAAAAATATGATTATTGTTTCATAAAATCTTTCTTGAGCAGCAAATCAGCATATTATTATGATTTCTGAAGGATCATGTGACACTGAAGACTGCAGTAATGATGCTGAAAATCAGCTTTAAATCACATGCACTTTACAATACATTCAAATAGAAAACATTTATATCAAATTGTAATAACATTTCACAGTTTTCACCATATTTCTGATCAAATAAATGCAGCCTTGGTGAGCGTACTGACCCCAATCTTTTGAATGGTCGTATAGGTGTGACATGCATCCTTAACAAAACATCCCTCTAAAAGAAAGTGTGTGTACCTCAGCCCATGTGAAGCGCACTGAGGACGGAGCGACCACCAGCAGAGGCCACTCACTCCTGTAGTACGCAGCGATGCAGATGGCCTGAACCGTCTTTCCCAGACCCATATCATCAGCCAGCAGCAAACGGCCCTCTCTGGACACTGCAAAACTGACACATCAGCAAGCATCACGTTATATATGCATTCATGCATTTTATGCACTTGGCAGACTCTTTTATCCAAAGTGACTTGCATTGAATTCAAAGTTTGTGTGTTTATAACTTCACGCATTTCCTGGAAATCGAACCCATGATCTTTATTATTAAGTGGTTCCACTCACTTCTGACCAATCGTAGTCAGCAGGTCAGGGTGAACAGGACATTGTCTGAATCTGTGATTATCAGCACTGGCTGGGGTGTGTCAGTTCTCCAGTTCTGTTCACATTATGCACTAATGAATGTACATGCAGTACAATTACATGATTAACTTCTCTGATGATATAGCTATTTTAGGTCTCATATCTGGAACATCAGATGTTACTACAGTACTTACAAACACGAGGTTCAGAACTTTGTTCAAAGGTGTGATGAACATTTCCTTATTATGAACACGAAGAAAACAGTGGAGATTATGTTTGACCCAAATGCACTCACCAGTGGTCATTAATGGTCAGAATATAGCCCAGGTGGACTCTGGTAGATATCTGGGCATTCACATTGATGATAAACTGACATGGAGTGTGGAAAATGTCTGTACTAGGGTCCAACGGTGACTATATTTTCTTCGTAGGCTGAGGGTTTTTAGTATTAACCAGAAAGTGTTGCATTCCTTTCACCATGCTGTAATCGAGAGCATTCTTCGATATGGCATCTCAGCCTGATTTGGCAATCTCAGTGTACATTTGAAAGCTCAGATTACATGGCTAACACAGAGATCCGTTCAGCAGCATCCTACAGGCTCTTTTTGATGAGACAATTATTAGACAGGATCAGAAAATTATTTCAGACCCCACTCATGACCTTCAAAGACGCTTCAGCGCTCCTCAGGCTTAACCGTTTTAACAACTCCTTTCCCCCTCTTGTCTATTAAAATAATTCAATATGGTAAGTTAGCTAGAGGGTAACAATTATAATTCAAATTCTTTTCTCTCTCCCTTTCTGTTGCTTGTAACTATAAGTAATAATGATGATTATAGGTGTGTTGCACAATAGGGAGTGTGCAAAGCTTTTTTCTATAGTTTATGTATTCACTGTATATTGTGGGTAGTATAGTGATGGGTTGCTGTATGTGTTATATGCAGTGTCGGGGGGGTAAAGCATTACAAGTAACGCGAGGTACGTAATAATATTACTTTTTTCAAGTAACTAGTAAAGTAACGCATTACTTTTTAATTTACAAGAAAATATCTGAGTTTCTTTTTTTCCATTTATTGACTGAGTGCGCCGTGTGAACATGATCTTACTGTAGATCTAATCTAGACTAAACATGAAAGTGTATTAATTCATCCCACTCGCAAAAAACAGATTCAGTATTCATCAAAATGAATTAAAACAGAGAAATACAAACTCAGAATATGACACAAACCTGCAATAATTAAATATGTTAAACAACACAAATATATCTAATCTCATTTTATTAACCGATGTGTTTGCTGCTGACCTTTGATCCAGTACAACCATACAAGCAAAAATTACTTTAAATAAACTTTTTTTTTTTTATTGCTGAAGAGTGTTGAACTCTCTTCTGTACAGACGTGATTTACTCGTCCTTCAGTCTGAGGTTTATTCATTACACTTTTTGGTGTGAAAGGCTTTTACATTTGCTATAAATATAACTTCTTGTATTAAAAACAAACAATCAAGCCCTGCTCATATTTAAAAAGTAACGCGAAAGTAACGGAAAAGTAACGTAATGCATTTCTTTCCATAAAAAGTAACTAAGTAACGTAATTAGTTACTTTTTTTAAGGGAGTAACGCAATATTGTAACGCATTACTTTTAAAAGTAACTTTTCCCCAACACTGCTTATATGTACATACTTATTCGTATTAAAACAGTAGATATCATTTTGTATGTGTCCAAGACTAATTTCCTTCGAGACAATAAAAAATGAACTTATCTTGGCATTGCTACCAAACACCAACTTTCTATCGAACCAAAACCATTAAAACTGGTAATGGGGACCTACTTGACCCCGTCTCTCTGGAAGGGCATGAGGCTGCGTGTGAGGTGTGGATCCACGTGTGAGAGATCGGCCTCAGGAGGGACTGGAGCTCTGGACTCGCTCTTCTCAAACTGAGAGGAGAAGGACTGCAGCACAGCAGGAGGTAAAGGCTCGATCTCCACCATAGGCAGTTCACTCAGTTCCAGCACTAGACACAAGACATCATGATCAACTACATGTTATCTACTGTACTTTTTGTGTCAGAATTGCAGGGAAAAAGTGTCACATTTTATTATGATGTTCAGAAATACAGTAAAATGACAGTAAATAAAACAAAACGTTGACAAACATTATAAACACAATCAAATGGAAGCTGCTTTTCACCACAGAATTAAAAAAATTAAAAAGGTAACTGCCACTTTTTATCTCACAGTTATGGTTTATTGTACATCTCACAATTCTGAATTTATATTTCACAATTCTGACTTGTTTTCAGGATTTTGAGTTTGCATCCCACAATACTTATATTTAAGTTTATATTTCACCGGGAAAAAAAAGCTAGTAAAAAGAGACAGAATTGTTAGACATAAACTGCAAGAAATTGCGAGAAAAAGTCAAAATTGGGAGATTAAAAAGTTACAATAAACAATTGACTTTTTTTCATGTGGCAGAAACGCCTCCAAAATAAAAAACTTTTTTTAAATCCTTTAAATTTAACGGCAATCAAAACAGAACAGGAATAAAAAATTATATAAAACAAACATTACTTATAGTAGCATTCGATACATTTACTATACACACTGAGCATTAAACTGATTTATCTGTACTTATTCTGCTCTTCAAAATATAAATTCAAAATGTTTTTAAGTTTTATTTAAGACTCACTGAGCTTTCCGTAGTCCTCCAAATGGAAACTCCATTTTCTTGTCTTCATATCTAACAATCAAGCAAATAATAAAATGTCAGCATGATACAACAAATTTCCACACACTTTGGTGAACCACTGTTTTGTAAAATCATTGGAGGGATAAATCCCGTTTTTATTTTTGGATAAAATTGTAAAAAATAAAAATGATAATAAGTTTGTTTCACCGAAGTCCCGATCTGAATCAAATGATTCGCGATACCGCACCGAAGTCCCGATCTGAATCAAATGATTCGTGATACCGCACTGAAGTCCCGATCTGAATCAAATGATTCGCGATACCGCACCGAAGTCCCGATCTGAATCAAATGATTCGTGATACCGCACTGAAGTCCCGATCTGAATCAAATGATTCGTGATACCGCACTGAAGTCCCGATCTGAATCAAATGATTCGTGATACCGCACTGAAGTCCCGATCTGAATCAAATGATTCGTGATACCGCACTGAAGTCCCGATCTGAATCAAATGATTCGTGATACCGCACCGAAGTCCCGATCTGAATCAAATGATTCGCAATACCGCACCGAAGTCCCGATCTGAATCAGATGATTTGCAATATCGCACTGAAGTCCCGATCTGAATCAAATGATTCGCAATACCGCACTGAAGTCCTGATCTGAATCAAATGATTCGTGATACCGCACCGAAGTCCTGATCTGAATCAAATGATTCGTGATACCGCACCGAAGTCCCGATCTGAATCAAATGATTCGTGATACCGCACTGAAGTCTCGATCTGAATCAAATGATTCGCGATACCGCACTGAAGTCCCGATCTGAATCAAATGATTCGCGATACCGCACTGAAGTCCCGATCTGAATCAAATGATTCGCGATACCGCACTGAAGTCCCGATCTGAATCAAATGATTCGTGATACCGCACTGAAGTCCCGATCTGAATCAAATGATTCGCAATACCGCACTGAAGTCCCGATCTGAATCAAATGATTCGCAATACCGCACTGAAGTCCCGATCTGAATCAAATGATTCGCAATACCGCACTGAAGTCCCGATCTGAATCAAATGATTCGCGATACCGCACTGAAGTCCCGATCTGAATCAAATGATTCGCGATACCGCACCGAAGTCCCGATCTGAATCAAATGATTCGCAATACCGCACCGAAGTCCCGATCTGAATCAAATGATTCGCGATACCGCACTGAAGTCCCGATCTGAATCAAATGATTCGCGATACCGCACCGAAGTCCCGATCTGAATCAAATGATTCGTGATACCGCACTGAAGTCCCGATCTGAATCAAATGATTCGCGATACCGCACCGAAGTCCCGATTTGAATCAAATGATTCGCGATACCGCACTGAAGTCCCGATCTGAATCAAATGATTCGCGATACCGCACCGAAGTCCCGATCTGAATCAAATGATTCGCGATACCGCACCGAAGTCCCGATCTGAATCAAATGATTCGCGATACCGCACCGAAGTCCCGATCTGAATCAAATGATTCGCGATACCGCACCGAAGTCCCGATCTGAATCAAATGATTCGCGATACCGCACTGAAGTCCCGATCTGAATCAAATGATTCGCGATACCGCACTGAAGTCCCGATCTGAATCAAATGATTCGCGATACCGCACCGAAGTCCCGATCTGAATCAAATGATTCGTGATACCGCACTGAAGTCCCGATCTTGAATCAAATGATTCGTGATACCGCACTGAAGTCCCGATCTGAATCAAATGATTCGCGATACCGCACTGAAGTCCCGATCTGAATCAAATGATTCGCGATACCGCACCGAAGTCCCGATTTGAATCAAATGATTCGCGATACCGCACCGAAGTCCCGATCTGAATCAAATGATTCGCGATACCGCACCGAAGTCCCGATCTGAATCAAATGATTCGCGATACCGCACTGAAGTCCCGATCTGAATCAAATGATTCGCGATACCGCACCGAAGTCCCGATCTGAATCAAATGATTTGCGATACCGCACTGAAGTCCGATCTGAATCAAATGATTCGCGATACCGCACCTGAAGTCCCGATTTAGAATCAAATGATTCGCGATACCGCACTGAAGTCCCGATCTGAATCAAATGATTCGCGATACCGCACTGAAGTCCCGATCTGAATCAAATGATTCGCGATACCGCACGAAGTCCCGATCTGAATCAAATGATTCGCGATACCGCACTTAAGTCCCGATCTGATTTGCGATTATAAATTTATTAAAATTAATGTTTGGAAATGTAAACTGATATTTCTGCCAGACACACTTCAGCAAAAGATAGAAATAACTGACATGAAACCATTTTTAGCTGCTGAAAATACTAGTGCTTTAATAATTCTGGCCACCGCTGTATTACACTCACCATAATTTTTGGATGGCATGTTCTTGAAGATTCCAATAATATCAGCCTGGTATCCAATATCCACCTCCAACCGACAGCGAGAAACTAAAATGCACTTCCCCTTTACTGTGGCACCTGGTTTCTGCCAACCCTGAGTGAGCCTCATCAGAGCTGCCAGGGCTGCTGCATCTTTGGGTCGACTGGTGGATGCTGTAATATTCAGCCCCTCCATCCCTTCCAGAGGTTTGAGAGAGACGGAGGGGAGACTCGTTGCC
>CM049827.1:2252192-2267192 GCA_027422435.1 Schizopygopsis pylzovi | reverse complement strand
AATTCAATTCTCTCTCTCTCTCTCTCTCTCTCTCTCTCTCTCTCTCTCTCTCTCTCTCTCTCTCTCTCTCTCCTCTCTCTCTCTCTCTCTCTCTCTCCTCTCCCCCTCTCTCTCTCTCCTCTCTCTCTCTCTCCCTCTCTCGCTCTCTCTCTCTCCCTCTCTCTCGCTCGTTCGCTGTCCCGGGAGTCACAGTGCTGAAAGCGCCGCATCAGTCACACCGATCCCCGTCCAGCGGAACCTAAACTCGGATTACACATCCCCGATGAACTGTCCCGAGGAATCGCGCGAATCACGACGCGAACTACCGCAGAACAACGTTTGCTTTTAGCGACCGAACGTACATGCGGTACGTTGCACGAAGCAGCATTGCCTACATATCAGGAATAAAAATCAAAACAAATATATATAATATACATCCATAAATAAACAAAAAAACGAAATACATGTAAAATACATCCATAAATATATTTATATATACATTAATGGTACTACTAATGCAGATGTGTTCACTCTTTACTTCTTAGTTTGTGGCATTTATAAATATGAAGAGCTACCAAAGAGGAAGCAGGTCCTTCAGCAAGTAATATTCTTAATTTCTCATGTTCCTGGAGTGACTGGAACTCAGGAATAATCTGCTGTATTTGACTGTATAGCGCGTCTCTTAAGGACGTGTATTTGTCACAGTGGAGGAGGAAGTGTTCCTCCGTCTCAACTGATCCAGATCTACATTCGTTACAGATTCACTCTTCTTTAGGTAACCAGGTCTTTTTATGTCGTCCTCTTTCTATGGCCAGCTGGTGGTCACTCAGTCTGTATTTCGTCAGTAAATGTCTATGAGTTATATTCCTGACTGAGACCAGATAATCAGCCAGACTGTACTCTCTGTTGAGTTTTAGATAACATTGGAGACGACTTTGGTCTTTGGTTTGTTTTTTCCAATGCTGTATGTATGTCTCCTTCTCTTCATTCATAATTTCTTTGATTCTTCCAGGTTTTTCAGGGTTGGTGATATTGAATGCTCTGTTAGTCAGATCTGACACCATTACACAAAGATTACTATTTCGGGCACTCATTAATTGTGTTTTTACTGCCTTAAAATGAAGAGAATCTTCAGAACTAGAGTTTAAGTGGATCCAGAACTTTAACACTCTTTTTTTAATGACTAGGTTTAGGGGTAGACGGCCTAACTCCGCTCTGCAGGCGTTATTGGGTGTTGTCTCTCTCTCTCTCCCCTCTCTCTTCTCTCCTCTCCCCCCTCCCTCCTCTCTCCTCCCTCTCTTCTCTCCCTCTCTCTCTCCTCTCCCCTCTCTCTCTCTCTCCTCTCTCTCTCTCTCCCCTCTCTCTTTCTTCTCTCTCTCTCTCCTCTCTCTCTCTCTCTCTCTCTCCCCTCTCTACTTCTCTCCCTCTCTCCCTCTTCTCTCTCTCTCTCTCTCTCTCTCTCTACACTCTCCCTCCTCTCTCTTCTCTCTACCCCCACCTCTCACCCTCTCTCTCTCTCTCTCTCTCTCTCTCTCTCCTCTCCTCTCTCTCTCTCTCTCTCTCTCTCTCTCTCTCTCTCTCTCTCTCTCTCTCTCTCTCTCTCTCTCCTCTCTCTCTCTCTCTCCTCCTCTCTCTCTCTCTCTCTCTCTCTCCCTCTCTCCCTCTCTCTCTCTCTTCTCTCTCCCTCTCTCTCGCTCGTTCGCTGTCCCGGGAGTCACAGTGCTGAAAGCGCCGCATCAGTCACACCGATCCCCGTCCAGCGGAACCTAAACTCGGATTACACATCCCCGATGAACTGTCCCGAGGAATCGCGCGAACACGACGCGAACTACCGCAGAACAACGTTTGCTCTCGACGCGACCGAAGACATGCGGCGTCCGCACGAAGCAGCATCGCCTGCAGAAACACGGAAGGTATCTCTTTAAGCTTTAGGAGCAGACACCTGGACGCGGACCTGTATGCTTTCACACCACCGAGGGATGCTTTAACACGTGTGGCATGCGACTTACTTTACAGGAGGACATCTAGATCCCAAACCCAATGGAATGAATCGATCTTATGGCTTCTGACACATGTTTACTGCTTTTTCGTATTTTTTTACTTAAAAAGATGTGCACTTAAATATTTCACAAAAGCATCTTTGCTTCTCCATTTAACTTGCAATCGATTTTAAGTCAAGTCACCTTTATTTATAGGCTATAGCGCGTGATTGTGTCAAAGCAGCTTTACAGTGTCAACAGAAAATCGTTTGTGAATAATGCATTTTTCCAGCTAAAGTCAATTAATTGATGATTTAGTGATGTCATCATCCAGTTCAGCTCTCTTCCAATAGTGTCTGAGCAATCAGTCAAAGCAAGACAAAGGCGACAGCAGCAAGGAACCAAAACAGAATGGAGAAAACACCTTTAAGCTAAATTGCAAAAGTGCAATGAACTTAATGCAGGTTGCGACTTTAATGCATCACCTTGCAATTGTAGCGGAATACAATGGCTTTGACGCATTCGCTCTTCACAGCCTAAAAACTAACAGGTAAACCTGCGTTAATTGATCCAGGACAGTGTCGATTCTCCCCGTTCTTGGATGAAGCATGCTGAAGAGCCGCTGTTGCGTTCTCTTCAGTGACCTCAAGGTGTTTCTGCTCGGACCACAGGCTCCTACAAACCCCATGAGCGGACAAACGGCCAAAATCAGCCCGTTTGCCTCGGATAACAACAACACGCTACGAGCCCACCGGCTCCGGGACTGGAGTACCCCGTCCACAGAGGACGCTGAGGCGGCTGCGGGCGCATCCTGGACCGGCGCCGCGGCGGAAGACTTCCCCAAGGACCGGAGGGAGGACCGATTCTCCTTCATCAGCTATGCAGAAGGAACCCCGGTGTGCAGGATATGCTTCCAGGGGCCGGAACAGGTAGAAACCAACCCTACAGTTCAATAAAGTAAACCAATGCATATGATAAACGTGACCCTGGAGCACAAAAGCAGTCATAGCTCGGGTATTTAGAAATAGCCAACAATGGGTCAAAATTAATTATTTTATGCAAAAAAACATTAATATCAAGTTAAGATCATGTTCTATTAAGATATTTTGTACATTTCCTACCATAAATATCAAAACTTAATTTTTGAGTAGTAATATGCATTGCTAAGAACTTTATTTGGACAAATTTAAAGACTATTCTCTCAATATTTTGATTGTTTAAATATATCAGATTCCAGATTTTCAAATAGCCAAATATTGTTCATACATAAATGGGAACGCTTGTTTATTCAACTTTCAGATGATGTATAAATCTCAATTAAAGAAAATTGACACAGGATCACAAATGAGGTCAAATCCATATAGCCATTAGTTCCATTGAAATGTATTTGTGTGTTAACTACACAATTATATTGAGTAAAGGAGCAACTCATGAATTTGTAGTCATATCCATGTTTTTAGGTAACCTGAACGTGCGAGACTTCCGTGTTATTGGTACAAAAACAGTCCGTTATGCTGCTTGATATAACTGTTATCTTATCATATTATTTTAATTTATTACCACATTCATAACACACATTCTTGTAGCATAGTTTTACCCTTTACTGCGGGTTGCTATTCTTAATAAATCGGAAGTCTTGCACATTCACAGAAAAATAGCTTACTTCCACGTTGTAAAATAAAGTGGATATAACCATAAAATAAAAAATTATAAAATTAATAAGCAGACTTTTTATGTTGGTATTTTGGGTTTTCTATAAAACTCAAATTTTTGCAAAAAATAATGCACTTCATAAAAACAAAGATTATTTGTATTCCTTTTACAAAAATAGGCTCATATTAAAGTCTTTCTACTTCAAAAAACCTCCTTAAAATGTAATTCTAATTAAATATTCATGAGCTGGAGCCAATGGCCACTCCCCCAAACACAATGCACAGATGTGCAGACAGCACTTCAGATGAAACTAATCAGATTTTATGGTGTACTCTAGTGGTTTGACATAAGATAATCTATCTTAAAATCAATTATTATTTAGTAAAATGATTTTTTTGAAATAATCAGTGCGATTCACAAAAAATATTTTCAAGATTTAAAACATTCAAGATACCGAGGCTCTCAGTTGGCTGAGTGATAGTTTTAAACAGGATTCTCATACATTTGACCAATGAATTTCAATAACATGTTTTAATGATTTATTAATTAAATAATGCATTTTTTCCAATTTAATTTCTATGACTTGCCCGGTTGTAATTTTATAGAGACTGCATTTCCAAAGATAATTTTTTATCCGTGCATAACTAAAAGCTCTTATTCACTAGTCTCCAGAAATGTTTATGACTTTTAAAGATTTTATTAATTTCCATGAGCCATGTTTGAATTAACCTCGTGATTTTAAGGTCACGGCTCTGTAAATGTCAATAGAGTATTTGCTTTTCTTAATGCGCCTTGTTTTAACAGGAAAACTGTAGCTCAGAGCAGGCCTCATACATTATTCATGATGATATGCAAATTGTTTCCACTTGCTCCGGCTTCACCCAAAGGGAAGGTGATTCACCAGAATTGACAACAGAATGACATTTATTTCACACTCGTCTCACTGATACATTTGAGCTCGTGCCAAGTCAGAATAAATGAGTCGAGTGTTACAGCACACAAACCCCATGTTACCTGAGATGATCGTCACCTGTGCTGAAAGAAGGAAACCTGAGACGAGTCGACAGAGAGAGAGATCGACTTCTCCTCAGACAGCAAACACCTTTAAACACTGGTTACAGAGACCGGCGATCGTCGTCACACGACTACAAGAAGCGTTGTATACATTCAAAGTTAATGTACGTTTTATTAGAAAATACAATTTCAGATTTTACAGATATTCCTTTTTGCTTAATTGTGAAATGTTCTAGCAATTTCTGAGTGAAAATCCAATTAAATTTTTTTTATTTTTAATAAATACACCAATTTTATTAGATTATTAGCTTTTATATTTCATAAATAATTTAATTGACAATGTTCACTCATAAATTGCTTTTAAATTTCACAAATAATTACAAAGAAATTGTAAGTAATGCAAAAATATTTAACGTTTTGAAGTTTAGAAACACTGAAATTGTACTTTCTTGTTAAACATACTCTAATTATTATTTTACACTATTTAGTTTACTCTGAAAAAAAATTTGGTGTAGAAAGTTCACATTGCTAGTAAATGTCACAAATATTGACGACAGAAATACAAGTAACATTAAATTAAACACATTTTAAGGAAGAAAAACTAAAATTGTATTTTCTTGCCAAACGTACTCCATTATTTACGACTTTGAAAAATAATTTTTTACAGTATACCTCTTACATTTTTTGCTTTGTGTTTTGTAATTACTTAAAATTATATTTCTAATGTCACATTTCCACTGTAACGGGGCATGTTGTCACAATGGAAACATGCCGTTAGAAAGCTGATTTTAAGCGTTTTTCACAAAAGGTCAACGTGTGTTAAATGAACTGCATCTTTTTCCTTGACAATAACAGTAGACATGCTCTGTGTTTACTGCGTTTATGAATCAGAGAAAGCTCCTCCGAGGCACTTTTTAATAACCGCTCCATAACGACACAATTTGAATTCAGATTTAAACAAACCCATTGTGCACGCAATTATGAGATTGTTGCCCCAAAGCGAGCAGCGTGATGTCTTTGAGAAGCTCTGCTGGAAGTGTAAAGAGCAGAAATGTGAACCCGAGGGACTGATTTCAGATGATTGTTCCAGTTAGACAGAGATCAGATCTTCTCTCTTGTGCTTTTTGTGCGCAGAGATGAAGCAGAACTGATGTCTTACAGATACTACATGATGGAAAGACGTGTCTAGATGAAGGGCAGAGCTTTGATTTTCTGTCTTTTGTTGCTGTCTGATTGATTCATGGCTGTTTTCTGCTGATTCAGCAGGCTGTAGTTCAATGGCGCTATGAAAACATCCCGTTTAAATGTGTAGCACGCCTTTGACTGGTGTTTTGTTTCAAAATGTAATGATTGTTCTTGAAGTATCAGGTCATATTGCATTAAGCAGACATCACTGTCTTCACAAATGCATCTCGACTAGATCTGAAAAGCACGAAAAATGACTTCTGGTTCAATGCAAGTTCAGCTATAAAGCATTTACACGTAGTTTCAAAAGATTTAAACATAATACTGTGGTTGTTCAATTTGAAATAGTGTAGAATTAGTACCTTGTCTGAGTAAACCTTTACCTCAAACCTCAATGTCATGATCACACAATGCAAAAAAGTATTTTCTTCTTCAAAACATCCTTAAATGTGGATAGATTTACTGTGAAGTTTATCAGATTTAAAGGAATTGTTCATGCAAAAATGAAAATGTACTTGTCAAGGCATCTGAGATGTGAATGAGTTTGTTTCTTCATCAGATTTGGAGAAATGCAGCATTGCATCACTTGCTCACCAATGGATGCTCTGCAGTGAATGGGTGCCGTCAGAATGAGAGTCCAAACATCACAATAATCCACACATCTCCAGTCCATCAGTTACTATCTTGAGAAGCCAGAAGCTGAGTGTTTATAAGAAGAAAATCAATCATTAAGATGTTAAACATTTTTGAATCAGGAGCAAAATCTGTACAGCTCTAAACAAACATGTTGGTGTATTTTGGTGTGAGAGCCAACAGGAGAAGACTTTTTCACACTCGTATTTTATCCAGAAGAAACGATTAGCATTTAAATCGTCTTGATGGGTTTGTTTCTTACAAACACACAGGTTTTCACCTCTTAAGACAATCATTTCTGGATTACTTGTGGATTATTGTGATGTTTTTATCAGCTGTTTGGACTCTTCTGATATTTTTTATTCAGAAAACAAAATGTAATATCCTAAGTCATTTTGCTTTTAAGTAAAAGTATCTTGATTTCAGAACGTTCAGATAGTTGTACTCGAAAACAAGACAGTTACTGAAGAAATAAAATTAATATTTGTATTACTTTTTATTAATTTCCAGTAATGTTTACAATATGCATGAAGAAAGAGACTGTCTACATTCAGCAAACCAGTGAGGTCTATAATACCTGGAGAGAGCGATCCATTAGAAATCTTATTTTGTAGGTTTCTGGCTGGCATATGATCCTCAGAAGTGTGCAACCGGCATGTCAAATATAGTTTCAGCATCTTCCAGCACCTCACCTGAAGTTCATGCACCTAGAAATTAGCCTCGCTTCGGAAAGAACAACGCAGACAGTTTATATGTCAAAATAAATACAGGTTTTACTAAATTATTCATGTACAACATAACAAAACACAAGCTTTACACTTCTACTTTTTTAAACCCTCTGGAGAACTGGCTTTGTGCGTTACTGTAACGGTGAGTTTAGCTTCTTTTAAATATGAGAACTCAGAAAATAGCTTTCATCTAGTGAAGTGATCAATAGAGAAGCTTCACCTCAGCTTTGTAGACCTGCAGAGACAGATTCAGACGAGAGAGAGTCAATCTGCTGTTGAGATCCCTGTAGTATTACGTGCCCAACACATACTCTTACCCCAGAGAGACTCCGCTTGAGCATCTGTACTGACGTTTCAGCAGACGGAGAGATTTATGAGGAAGCCAGGGAAGAGTTTAGCTGTGTTTGAGAAGCAGAGAAACATGTAAGAGCGTTCTTCCTTCATTTACAACAACCATCAAGTGTTATGGTGCATGAACAAGTGTAGAAACAGATACTGTCACAATCAAAAATTAAAGGAATAGTTCACAAATGAAAATGCTGAAAGTGTACTAACCCCTGGTCATACAATATGTAGATGAGTTTGATCTTCATGGGAACAGATTTGGAGAAATGTAGCATTGCATCAGTAATGGATGCTCTGCAGTGAATGGGTGCCGTCAGAATGAGAGTCTGATAAAAACATCACAATAATCCACAGTCCATCAGTTAACATCTTAAGACAAAGACTGAAACAAACCAATCATTAAAACATTTTTGACTTCAAACCAGCGTTTCTGACTAAATCATGAGTCCATTATACATAATGGAGATAAATCTGCACAAGTCAAGCACCATTTACAAACCAAAAACAGTTCTGAACCAATATGTGGCTGGATTTTGGACTTTATTACTGGAGGAAGCATTATTATAGATTATTGTATTTTGGCCAGATGCAATGGTTTTAAGTCAAAATGCCTTAATGATGGATTTGTTTCTTACAAACACGCAGCTTTTCACTTCACAAGATGTTAACTGATGGACTGTGGATTATTGTGATGTTTTTATCAGACTCTCATTCTGACGGCACCCATTCACTGCAGAGCATCCATTGCTGAACACTGATGCAATGCTGCATTTCTCCAAATCTGATGAAGAAACAAACTCATCTACATCTTGGATGGCCAGAGAGTGAGGACATTTTAAGCTAATTTTCAGTTTTGGGTGAATTATTCCTTTAAGCAACTACAACAAAAAATACACATTTATGTAATTTTAGTCCACGCATGCAGTCGATTGATGAAATAAAGCGCTTCAGAAAGCAGCATGAAGACAAACGGCCAGCACGGCTCTTCTCGATGCCTTTATGGCTGCTCCGGATAAGGGTGCATTATTTTGCATGCCGTAATCCTGTGGATGCATTCACAATAACACAGGTCTACACTCCACTTCTCTGCCACATTACATTCACATCACACTGAATAGAGGCCCAAATACTCAACGTCCCTCCAGCAAGCCAATGATGGAAAATGCTATTTCAGAACGGCTTAAGGCGGCGCTTTTGTTGTTCGGTACATTCGTGCATCATTAAAAGGCAGCCGCTTTCCTGGCATATATTTAGTTATTTACAACAGATTCAATTCATTTTGCCTCTTTAGAGTGGTTTGTAGACCAGAGTGCCGGGCTTTCAGAGGGCCTGTAATAAGTATAAATGTGAAGGACGCACAATATTATTAGTCAGGTTTCTTTGTTGCAGTCACGTAGAGTTTTGCTTTTATTTCACGAATGCAGGGTTTAATCTAGACAAGGTAGAAAAGTTGTTGTTTATCAGTTTGTTTAGCTATCATCTCAGGACATGAAATCTCGTCTAATTCTGATGTTTTAATTCACATGGAACCTAATAAGGAACCAGTCTGACACATTTAGTGAAATGACCTACTTACCATTAATCTGGAAAGTAGGTCTGATATGGATATCTCCGTATGGATTACTGCACTCGGCACTTTCTGTGAACAGAGTACTAATGATCAGTGCAATAACGAGCTAAACCTACAAATGTTCATCATCAACCTCAAGAGGTCAAACTACAGTAAATGTTGCTTATATATATATATTTCACGAAATATTTCAAATACATATAATGAAAAAAAAATTTTGAATATGTATATACAATGTTATATACTATTTTAATATATATATTTATATACACACAATTTTATAGCTTCAAAAGTAAAAGTATAAGTAATATATACACTCTAAAAAATAAAGATGCTTCAAGCGATGCCATAGAAGACATTCAGTCAAAGGCTCAGTAAATGAATATATTTTTCTTATCTTTTTATAATCTGAAGAACCTTCTTCCACCACAAAGAGCCTTTCGTGAAACAGAAAGATCTTCAGATGCTGAAGGTTCTTTATGGAACCATTTAAACGAAACGTTTTCTTCTATGGCACCTTTATATTACGAGTGTACCTGTACTTGTTTATTTTCTAGTATAGTCTATTCAACAAACTCGGAGGTGGAACAGGCCAAAATCACAGGCTAATTTCATGTTAGTTCATTATAGACAATTATATTTTTTTAAGTTATAAAATAACTTATAATTTTTGCCTTTTTGCTTCATAAAACATAATGGGACACCAGACTGTGGAAAGTCTAGAGCAGTTCAAATGCAACTTTCTTGCATACATTTAAATGTTTTCGTTGATTGTACAGTTGTTTTAATAGACCGTGCAGTTTTTATTAAACAGACTAAACATGTCTGACAGGAGTGGCTGTTTTTAATCTTGCCAGCTATTGATTTAAAGACAATCAGTGACACGGTTTCTCTCTTTCCGTGAAGCTGAGAATCCCCCCCGAGTCTCCCTCCACACCGTCTCAGATGTTCATTTATGTCTGAGTCATACTTATTCATAATTCAGAGCGGCACACGACTGACACAGCTTTACAGGGGAGTTATAATCTGACTACGGTGCTTTGGGTTCTGTAGACCCGTGACATGCTTTTTCACACCCTTCAAGCTAAACGGCCGTTTCTCACAGCAATGCATTAGACCGCCAACCGTTCTGACACGACGTGCCGTTTTTATTCTTATTTGATCACGATTTCTCGGATCTGTTTAACACATCTGACTGTGTTTAAATACATTTTGTAGATTTATATAAAGTCTAAAGCTGCATAACTCAAATGAAACATTACAAATCTTCTGCAGCTGTCTAGTTAAGTTTAATCCTTCTTTAATGAAATAAATATTACTACTCTGAAGTTGTATATATATATATAGTACTCACGTACAGTACACTTATGTAAAGCAATCTAGTATACTATACAATTGTAAACATCCAACTAGGAGTACTATATGAATGTAATATGTATCCAAGTTTAATTAGTAATATTTGTTTCATTAAAGATGGGTTGAACGTATTAAAGTTGTATATATACACTATATTGCCAAAAGTATTGGCACCCCCTTCTAATGAAAGGTTTGACTACTTTAGTAATTTCCATGAGTACAAATCTTAATGTTTAAGCATATAATGATATTCTAGGGAATTGTAATGTTATATCAACAGTTTGGACAGGACTCTTTTCTATTCTAACATGACAGTGTCTCTGTGTATAAGACAAGAATCAAAGAGAAATGATGATTCAGTCAGTGTGGAAGAACTTGACTGGTCTGCAGAAAGCAGCTGAACACCTCTGGTGTGACTTTAAATGAGACACAAAACTCATCACCAAACACCAATTAAACACTTTTGCTATTCATTTATGATGAACAAAAGTACTGGCACCCCTTCTTTCTATGTAAAGAAAAAGCATTTCTCTCAAACTGTGTTTACAAAGATGAAATCATAATTCATGTGCTTAATGATTGCACTTCTCCATCTGCTGATTCCATCCACCTCACAGTGTGGCATTCACTGCGTGATGGAAATGGTGGTACACCATATACTGACAAGTTTTCGATTTTTGTGCTTTGCCCCTGATGTTTTTTGTTGCATCATTTAAAGTCACACTGAGGTGTTCAGTCTCAAGCTAATTCTTACAGACCAGTCAAGTTCAGTAATCCACACTGCAGTTCTGAATCATCATTTCTCTTATTGACAAAATCTCTTGCACTACATGAAAAAGTAACTTGCCCCCTAAATCTAATAACTGGCTGTGCCTCCCTTTTCAGCAACAAGCGTTTGCGAGAACTGGCCATGAGTCTTCTCATCGCTGTGGAGGAATTTTGACCCTCTCTTCTTTGCAGATTTGTTTAAAATCAGGTTTTCGAGCATGAATGGACTGTTTAAGGTCTGAACTGAAAGAAAACAAGTTGACGAAAAGATTGAATCCAATATTTGGTAGCATAATTAGAAATGCATAAGCAATTTTTTGTTGGCTTGTCATATTTGACTGAGAACACCACAAGTGCAACAAGAGGAAAAATATCAGAAAAGTACAAGAATAATCAACATTTTATTTTTAAAGTGTTATATGCTGTGTGAGTAAAGTCAGTAGGTTTTAGTGCAATGTGATAAGAATAACTTGAATAAAAAAAAAAAGAGGAAAATGACTGGAATACAACAGAATAGCTGACACGGTCCAAAAGAGAGTGACGCCACTTCATTAAAAACGAATTCAGATCGCTTCGGTTCACGTTTGGTTGTCACTACCTTGAACAGGAGTGAACTGAACGGCATTAAACTCTCTATCCGCAGTGTGTAGTAAGTGAAACAGATTGTCACAGTTGTAATGGCCGTCTGATCTGTGCCCTGAGAACACGGAGGTGGATTAGGCTGCAGGTTTGGACGTGTTCCCCGTCTCCTCCTGTGCCGTCCTCCTCTCATTGGCTGTTCCTGGTCTCCTCATACTGTCCGGCCAACTCGCTCCCACTAAGTCCATCTGCAGACAGGCCTGTGTCTGTTTTCTATTTCCTCTCGACGCTGTGACGGAGGTAGCGCTCCTATTGGCTGAAGGAGCATCGGGTCGTGCTTATATAATTCTCACGCTAAGTTGAGCTCGAGGCGGCTTTTACTGAGAGCTCCACTCAAGAAGCACGGATGAGACGTCTTACCTATTTTGATTGTTTGTCCCAGACAGCAATGAGATCGATGGAGAGGTCTTCTCAGATGTTTCTCAGAAATCTCACGTTATTACATCTTGAGACAATGTCTCAAACTGTGTTCAGATTTGGCAAGATACCAAAGTCAGAGATCTCCATTTAAACTTACATATCTCTCATAAATGCATCCAAAAGATCTGAGCTGCTATCCATTATAGGCTATTTTCCCAACTTTATGGGTTAATACTTTAAAGAAACCGATGTCAGCTGTCTCAATATCGACTCAAGCATTTCTCGTGAGAGCTACTGGCTCATTTGTCCATTCTTATTTTTAATTAAATTTCAGAGATGAAGTTAATAATTTATTGAAACTTGAGCTCTAAAAGATCAACCAATGAGCAATGCAATGTTCCTCTAGGAGACATAGAGGAAAGAATAATCCCAAATGAGATCTCGTTTGTTTCTCTTCGACAGCAACGAGATTAATGGAGACCAAAACGAGTCTCCTGCTTCTCCTGAGGAAAAGATCTCAATATGGTCTCAAACTGTACTCAGATTTACCACAATACCAAAGTCAGCAAACACAAGTCAGAGATCTCAATATTTCTCATCAAGTCCATGCTATTGTTATCATTTTTAAAGCTCAGAGGTTGCTTATTATTCAATGCTCAGGAGACGTAATGGAGATTATCAGCTTTGTCTCAGATGCTTTTCATAAGTTGAGCACTAAAATTTCCTCTGGAAGTGGAGGATTCAAGATGATAGGAATTAATAAATCACACACTTTAATATCTCACCTGTTTCTCCTAGACAGCGATGAGATTAAAAGAACCGGAGTCTCCTACTTCTCAGATGTTTCCTTTGAGGAAAAAAGACCCCAGAAATCACAATGATCTCAATACGATCTCAAACAGTGTTCAGATTTTCAGAGATCTCAATATGAACTCAGATATTTATCAGCAAATTCTCTAAGTCCAAGCTATCCTCATTAGCTTCAAAGCTCATTGTGTGCTCATAGATTGTTCAATCATTGCTCACGACACAGCAATGAGATTAAATGGAGAACAAACCGAATCTCCTGTTTCTCAGATGTTTCCCATAGAAAAAATACTTTCTCAAACGATACTCAGATTTACTATAATACCAAAGTCTGCAAAAGTCAGAGATCTCAATATACGATCAAACATTTCTCATCAAATCTTCTAAGTCCATGCATGCTATTCTCATTAGTTTTAAAGCTCATTCATTGCTCAGGAGACATACTTGAGTTTTCAGACATCATTTAATCAAGAATCTCTGTCTCAGATGTTTCTCATAAGAGCAACTACGAGCACTAATATTTCCTCTGGAAGTGGAGAACTCAAAATGATACACGGGAAAGAATAATCCCAAGGAGATGTCTTAAATATCTTCAAGGACATGACTCCAATCATCTCAATACTGTCTCAAACAGTGCTCAGATGTCACAATACCAATGACTCCAATCAAAAGTTATAGATCTCAAACAATTCTCATTGAATATTTTAATTCTGTGCATTTTATATTCGTTTTAAAGCTCATTCATTGCTCAGGAGACAAAATTGAGTTTCCAGACATGTATTATTCAAGTATCAACTTTGTCTCAGATGTCTCAGAAATACAAATATTTGTCATTCGACTTTCATTTTTCCTCATTAAAGGGAGGCAAAAACACTGTTTTTACACGCACCTGTCAAGCTTGAGATTTGGGGCTTTTGGTTGTTCATAAAGTGTTTTTTCAGACTTGATTTTGGTTGTTCAGAAGTGTTTCTTGTGTAGCACTTTATCTATTTGTGTCAATAGATTTCAATAACAATGCATATTTTTAAAAACCCTTCTCTCAAAATGAGTTTTTCTCCTACACGGAGCCATAAATCTCCTCTTCAGCATCACTTACACACAGAGGGATTTGTTCATATATCATTTGCGTGATTATATGTATTTATTGTTTTCTGTCTGTTCTAAGCAGTGTTGAGTAAGTTACTCTAAAAACATTACATCTTCAACAGTGTAATTAGATTACTGTACAAATGACTCTCTCCAAAAAGTATTAATTTATTACTAAATACTTTCTAAATCCTATATCAACCTCGACAAGTTAATGATAGAAGGATAGACATGAAACGCTCTTTTAATTCTTCAAGTAACACACTTTAGATTAGAGTCAAATTCTCACTATTAACTATGCCTCAATATACTCCTAATTACTGCTTATTAATACTTAGTCAAGTAGTTATTAAGTTAAAAAATTGGGTAGGATTAAGGATTTCGAATAAGGTCTTGCAGAATAAGACATTAATATGTGCTTTTTAAGTAATAATAAACAACCAATATGCAATTAATATTTAATAAACAAGTTAATCGTGAGAATTGGACAATAAAGTGTTACCAATATTCATATTAACACACCAAAGTATTTAAAGTGTGAAGGGTTCATAAAAAAAGCATGCATTTTAAGGTTAGACTTTACATTTTGATGTTAAATCTAATATTGTGTATAAATGTTCTACAGTCAATTACATAAGTAACTGTAATTATTTGTATTTAGTCATTTAGCAGACACTTTTATCCAAAACGACTTACAAATGAGGACATTATAGAAGCAATCAAAACCAACAAAAGAGCAACAACATTTTTTTCTTTTTAAGAAAACGAGTATATAAAATATAGAAAAATTAACCTTAGTGTTAGTTTTACAAGAAAAGCTAGCAGTTAGAGAATAAATATGCAATTGACAGAGGGTCAAATGTCTGTGTTTTTAAATAAAAAAAGACAGATTAGATAA
>CM049827.1:2187192-2247192 GCA_027422435.1 Schizopygopsis pylzovi | reverse complement strand
CAGTGACCATGAGATCAACGCTACAGAAAAAACACTTAGAGATTTAAAAATCATGTTATGCATGAATGTAACACCAACTAGTTAATGTTAACTACTTCCATGTCAATGACTGACTCACATCAGGGTTATTAATATTCACTAAAACCATACAATATAATTTTGCTTCTTAAAACCAAATAAAACTAAATTAAAATAACTAAAGTACTAAAAGAGCTGAAACTAAACTAAGATTAATCAATACAAATGAACAAAACCTATATATACATAATAATAAAAATGATAAAACACATTATGTGAGGACACAAACATCTCAGAGCGCTGGACAAACACACAGAGAGAAAGAGATGAGGAACCAGGCCAGACAGCCATCTACCTCCATTACTATTACCCAGTTTAAACTTAGATGGAAACATGCAGAAATCAGAGAAAAATTAGAGTTTCTACAAACAGAACCACAGATGAGATGAGCTCAACACACATACACACACACACACACACACACACACACACACACACACACACACACACACACACACACACACACACACACACACACACACACACACACACACACACACACACACACACACACACACACACACACACCTGGATCCAGAGATTTATGAGTCATTAGTATGAAATAATACATGCATCCATCATACTCTTACTGATGTATAAACATGTGTATGTGTGTGTCTGTTTGGTCATGTAACAACAATGTAGCAAACTGCCTCTTGAAATTTAATTGTGCATATTGCATACCGTTATATACAGTAAATACATTGAAATATGCTCATATTTAATTCCAAACAACATTCAAGAATCATTCAGCTTGAGCTTTCACTGAGCATAAATGAAAAGAATGCAACTGTCTGTTGCAAAATGACTGTAGACTTAGTAGATACAGATCTTTGGCCTCATTCATCACGAACAGAACTAGTATATAGTACAGTATGTGGTTTGCTTTTACACCACTCTGAGTTTACAAACTGCTCTGTGTGTGTTTCCAGTTCATGAACACTGAGAACAGACCGGCTGCAATGCTGTCTATCTGACTTTCTTAAAGTGCTCACTTCATTTCATTTGATCTTTCTGAAGTTCAATTATACTGTTAGTAAAGATTTTTGCATTTAGATTTCACCACGAATTATATATATATATATATATTTTTTTTTTTATTTATATATATATATATATATCAAAATAATAATAACAAAAATGATGACTTTTTCATCATTTCAATTTTCAATTTTTTTCTTGCAGTTCTGAGAAAAAAAGTCAAAATTGTGATACATAAACTCACAATTCTGAGAAGAAAGTGAAAATATAAAATAGAATTGCTACATATAAACTCAGAATTGTGAGATATATAAACTCAGAATTGTGAAATATAAAATAGAATTGTGAGATATAAAATAGAATTGTGAGATATAAAATAGATTTTTGAGATATAAGCTCAGAATTGCGACATATAAACTCAGAATTGTGAAATATAAAATAGAATTGTTAGATATAAAATAGGATTGCGACATATAAACTCAGAATTGTTAGATATAGAATTGCGACATATAAACTCAGAATTGTTAGATATAAAATAGAATTGCTACATATAAACTCCGAATTGTGGAATATAAAATAGAATTGTTAGATATAAAATAGAATTGCGACATTTAAACTCAGAATTGTTAGATATAGAATTGCGACATATAAACTCAGAATTGTTAGATATAAAATAGAATTGCTACATATAAACTCAGAATTGTGATATATAAAATAGGATTGTTAGATATAAAATAGAATTGTGACATATAAACTCAGAATTGTGAAATATAAACTCAGAATTGTTAGATATAAAATAGAATTGCTACATATAAACTCAGAATTGTGATATATAAAATAGGATTGTTAGATATAAAATAGAATTGTGACATATAAACTCAGAATTGCGACATATAAACTCAGAATTGTTAGATATAAAATAGAATTGCGACATATAAACTCAGAATTGTGAAATATAAACTCAGAATTGTTAGATATAAAATAGAATTGCTACATATAAACTCCGAATTGTGAGATATAAAATAGAATTGTGACATATAAACTCAGAATTGTGAGATATAAAATAGAATTGTGAGATATAAACTCAGAATTGTGAGATACAAAATAGAATTGTGATATATAAAATAGAATTGTGAGATATAAACTCAGAATTGTGAGATATAAAATAGAATTGTGAGATATAAAATAGAATTGTGAAATATAAACACAGAATTTCAAAGTACAAACCAAGAATTGCAAGATATAAGATAAGATTTGAAAATACTTTTGTTCTGTGGCAGAAGCACGCTTCCATATAACTGAAGAAGTATCGGAATCATCCAAACGTACAGTAACCTGAATGAGTCTCTTCTCCACAGCTCTAATCGTCCACGAGGGCCCGTCCGTTTTCCGTATATTCCACCGCTGGCAGGCCGTCAATCAGCAGTGGAAAGTGTTAAATTATGACAAGAAGCAAGACAGCGAGGAGCTGAAGAATAAAGAGGAGAGGACGCGTTCACTGCTCCACCAGAGGGATCCGTCAGGAGCGGACGGCTCTCCATCACCGTCTTCACTCATGACTACTGCTGGGACGCCGGCGCCGGACGTGACCAACGGCACGACAAACACAAACACCACAGCTGCAGCGCAGGACTCCTACCAGACAGACGCTCTCGCTGTACCGGACCAGCACTGTCCCTATAACCTCCTGCACTTACTGAGTCATCTACGGCCGCACGAGCCACGCACTACACGCAGCCCAGCCAGCAACATCAGCACGAACACCACTAAACCTAGAGAAGTGGTGATGAGAGTCACCACCGTCTGATGGGACCCTCCGACTCTTTTCAGCACAGAGACTAGAAGCACAGCCTTGGAACGGTTGGGTTCTTTATGACTTTCACTGTTAATGTTTTAATGGCGTATTCTGAGATCTAAAGAGCAGGTTGGACAGCTGATGAATTTAAAGAGACAGTTCACTCAAAAGTGGACATTCTGTCATTCTTCGATGTTCCCGAACATGTATGATGTCGTTTTATTTCCCGAGGAACACAAGAGGAGAATTTATGAAGAATCTTAAAGCATACAACAGCTGATTGTGATCAAGGTCAAGCTCCAAAAAGCACCATAAAAGCACCATAATTTGTGTTCTACAGTAAAAATAAAAATTTTAGCATCATTGTCATTTTGGTATCATTGATATGCTATTATACTTTATTTTAATTTTAAGAATTTAGTTTTGTGTTTTTTTCAACTTATTTGTTTTTTTGTAGTTTTAGTTTTATTTAATATTTAATTGTAGTTATTTTAGTACTTCAATATAAACAAAACAAAACATTTAAATATTGAGTTCTTTAAGAAATTCTGTATTTTTTATTTTGTTTAGTCATTTTTATTATTTTGAAGAATATATCTATAAATATGTTTTAATTTTATTTCAGTACTTAGAGCTGAACTAAATGAAAATTAAAAATGCTGCCTTGGCAACTAACTGAAATAAAATGTATATATATATTTTTAAATTTAATTTTTTTCCAGTTTATTTTATTTCATGCTAGAATGTTTTTGTTTGTTTGTCTTGCTTGAGGACATAGCTATTATAGGTAACTAAACTAAAATTAAAACATTTTCATAACATGAAATAAAATAAATGTTAACGGAAATAAAATATTTTTAAAAAGTTTTTTATTTCAGATAGTTGCCAAGTGAACATTTCTCACTTTAATTTAGTTTAGTTTAAACCAATATATTTTCCTTGTAATAATGAGATGTTATGAAATTTAAACAATATTTAATAATATCAAGTAACAAAATAACAAATAAAAGTAATAACAAATACTCTTGTTATTACAAGAAAATGTCATTTTAACAAGATAAATTATGTTTAGACAACATAGTATTTTGTTATTATGAAAAATATTATCGTTTTAATGGGATAACATCTCATTTTTGCAACATAATTGATATAAATTGGAAACAATAGTATGTGTCAGCGTAGCAAACAGTGTTTGATGTTGACTTTAACACCAGGAGGACTGTCCCTTCAATTAATGCAAGCAAATTACAAAAACAATTGTGTTCAAAACATCATATTTCCCATCGGTTTAACCCACAGATAAACAGCGGATGTGTGCGTTTGATTATTAAAGGACTGGTTCACTTATCATCGTTTACACACACTCATGTTATTTTCTATCTTTTTCTGTGGAAAAAAGTTTTCAAAGCAGATTTTGAACGTTCATAAAAAGCTGATTTATAGCACAAAAGATTAAAAAAGCCATAAAAGTATTAGGAAAGTCCTCAGAAAAGGTTCTCAAATGAGTTATGAATTATTATTTTACATCCCTGCTTACTTGTTTTGCCATTATATATTTATATCAAATATATCGACTTCAACATGGTGTGCTGAGATCCATATTTTTGTCATATCTACAGGAATAAAATGAATTTATGAAATGCCAAACATCAGCATGAAGCGTAGAAGTGTCTGAAGTGATATGATGGAGGTTTGATCCGTCTCAGTACCTGTAGAGCGTCAGGTAACGCCGAGCGCTGAATAATTCAGTCCATGAAGAGTTCATCAGATCTAGTTCTGCTGGATTCAGCTGCTCCAGCATCACCAGGGTCAGTGTCAAGATTACTGTACTGTACTGTACTGTACTGACAATACATGTATAACCTGAATGCACTGTAAGTCTCTTTGGATAAAAGAGTCTGTTAAATGCATAAATGTAAATGTACTGAACTAAACTACAACATAGTGTTACTTCAAATAAAACACACAAAACAAAAAACAGCAACGTTTAGTCAAAGTACTAAAATAACTCAAAGTACTGAAATTAAACTAATAAAAAAGCAAAAATGAATAATTCAAATTACATCATTAATCATTAAAATGAAATCCAAAATACTTATATATAAATATATACAATATAAATTCATAAAATGAGAAAAACACAATAAAATTAAGAAAATGTTGTAAAATTAAAACAAAAATATATTTTTGTAATTCTTCTAAATACCTTTTTATTTAATTTTAAGTAATAAAAATAAAAGCTGAGCAATAAATGAATACAATTAAAACTAATAAAAGCTACAAATATTACAAACTAACAAAACCTCATCAAAAATGAAAATGGAAAATACTGTAGAAATGCAGATATATTAAACAAATAATAAAATGACAAAAACACAATAAAATTAATAGATGAGAACAGACAGAATTTTTCCTTAGTTTAAATACTAAAATAACTAACTTTAGTAAAAATTCAAACGAAACAAAAACTAATAAACAAAATTAAAATGAGAACTGTTAATAAAAACTACAACAGTATCTCAATTATACTAAAATAACACAGATCAATGTACAAACAATAGTTAATAGCAAAACAGTTTATATATATATATACACTAGTTTAAAATGGATTATTTATATATAATAGAGCATAATAGTTCAAATACACCACGACCACATGACATCTTGGTCTAGTCAAACATGTTAAAGTGGTCATGAATTGAGATATCTATATTCTCTTGATGCTCTGTTCTTTAAGAGGACTTCGTGTTATAAAAACATTATATATGTGAGAACTCAACACTGTCCTGTTAGTCTAACCACAGCCTGTGGAATCAGGTCTATGATGTCATCGTGTGGATAAGCCCCGCCTCCACCTCCGCAGAAGATATCTACGCCTGCTTCGATCTATGCACGAGCAGCAAACTCAGGTCCACGCAGAAAACAAACCATAAACAAGCTCCAGAACACGGGAACATGATCTCAGAGAACAGGGTCCACTCCAAACTCATCCTGAAAAACACAAATATTCATCCGTTAACAAACATTAACGGATTAATTTCATTTAGTTTTACCTAATGTAAAAACACTGAAATAAAAATGAAAAACTAAAACTACTAAAACAAAATCTCAATTAAATGAATTAAAAACTTTTACAATGTACAATAAAAACAGAAAATATATTCTGAAAAACTTAGGCTACATTATGATCATTTACTTCTAATTTAGGTTAGCGCTTTTTGTATATATTTCATATTTATGTATAAAAAAGTGTATCTGTTTATAAGTGAATGCTGATGCGAAACTCTCTTCTGATTGGTGGATTTGACTTGAGGATTATGAAGCATATTTCTTCACTGAAGGACCTCACATCGGTCTTGAAAGATGACTTTTTACAATCATAGTCTCTGTGGAAAACAATGAACGGGGTTTTACCTGCGTAACAGAAGAGAAGATCTGAAATCCACTGTGATCAGAAAGTCTCGTTCATCTTCCCTGGAGAGGGAAAAGCTGCCCGGCTCCTGTTTAAAGTCTGAAGTGACAGTCATTACAGTCTTTCAATCTGGAAACATCAGAACGGAGCGTCACAAACGAGTGCTGTGGTTTTAATCTAACGCTTTGAGCTCGGACACCCGTGATACACAGAAACCATTACAGTCACTACACTGCTAATGGCTCTCTCTATAAAGGGGAAGGCATGTCTCGACAACAGGTACAAGTAGACTACATCCCCAGGACATTAGATGATAATTTAAACTTGAGGTTTAACGTTAGCTTACCTTTCTGAAAGAGCATCCACAGGTTTGAAACCCAAACACTCCATCAATATTCCTCTATCCTGTGAAAACACTGCCAGTGTGTTGACCCTTGCTTTACCCCGCTGTCTGTCTGTCTGTCTGTCGTTCTGTCTGTCTGTCTGTCGTTCTGTCTGTCTGTCTGTCGTTCTGTCTGTCTGTCTGTCTGTCTCTCTGTCTGTCGTTCTGTCTGTCTGTCTGTCTGTCTCTCTGTCTGTCTGTCTGTCTCTCTGTCTGTCGTTCTGTCTGTCTGTCTGTCTGTCTCTCTGTCTCTCTGTCTGTCGTTCTGTCTGTCTGTCTGTCTGTCTGTCTCTCTGTCTCTCTGTCTGTCTGTCTGTCTGGCTGTCTGTCTGTCTGTCTGTCTCTCTATCTGTCGTTCTGTCTGTCTGTCTGTCTGTCTCTCTGTCTGTCGTTCTGTCTGTCTGTCTGTCTGTCTCTCTGTCTGTCTGTCTGTCTGTCGTTCTGTCTGTCTGTCTGTCTCTCTGTCTGTCGTTCTGTCTGTCTGTCTGTCTGTCTGTCTGTCTGTCTCTCTGTCTGTCTGTCGTTCTGTCTGTCTGTCTGTCTGTCTGTCTGTCTGTCGTTCTGTCTGTCTGTCTGTCTGTCGTGTATTTGGGCAAGTCTTCTGATTGGGTTGCACTTCTGGAACAGCTGCTACAGTAGCCACGCCCCCCCCAAAAGATTTTAAACTAGTATAACAAATGTTTCTGGACAAATTTGCCTACCTTTCCATTTGCCGTGTGAGTGAAAGAAATCCCTCCATTACACTGCGATCAGTTTTACACGGAGACCTTTTGTTTAACAACCATCACGCTTTTCTATCAGTCCATTACTGACTGCAGAATCACTGAACCACTGATTACTGCAGGACTCAATTAAAGCAATTACTGCACATGACTGAATCCTTAATGAGAGCATGTGCGAGGAGCACACATTCAATTATGTTATTTTCTGCATTGTGACAATCATGAAAATGAAGCACATTTGCCTCACAAATTCATTAACATAATACATATCATTGTCATTATTTTAAGAGGTCTCTATTGTAAGAGAATAAAAGCATTTACTAAATGCATAAGTATTTTTTTCATTTAAATTTAATATAAAATTAATTTTTGTAAATTATTGTATTAACAAAATACAAATAAATTAACTCTGAACATGATGCTAAAACAGGTTTTGCATTAAATACAAATTCTTAATTGTTTTTAAATTATTAGTAAATAATAAATAGATATAAATGTACTGCAAATGCATCAAGCGCACACACGCACGCACACGCACGCGCGCACACACACGCGCGCACGCACAGTCGTACACACACGCGCGCGCGCGCACACACACACACACCACACACGCGCACGCACACGCGCACACACGAAAATCATAGGTTTGCATTAAAAATAAATCTTAATGATTCTATAGAAACTATCACCACATAATAAAGAGAAATATATTATTTATTATAAAAAATCTAAATGTTCTAAAAATGAATAATAAAAAATATGTAATGCAAATGTATTACAATGACCATTTATAATAATTGGAATAACAAAAAATTAAAAAGCTAATTTTTATAAAGAAAAAAATAATAATAATAATTTCGCATTATAAATAAACTTTAATTCATCTAAAAAACTATCACTATAATGAATAAAAATGTATTACTTTATAATTTTTCTTTTGATTTGGTTGTGATTCAGCCCATCACTGTTCTCGATCATCAGTATTATCATGGTCTCTTTATTTGGACGCTCCACGTCTCGTCTCTTCAGAAGTAGTTGAAGCAGGTTCGTGGGAGCCTGCAGCTCGAGGAGACAGCGGTGTGAAACTGCAGCGAGTGTGTTTTCAGAGATCCGGGGGAGGATTGAGACGCTCATCAGCCCCCAAAGACACGCCACAATCAATCAAACCCTCAACGGCTGGCTGGCCTGAAAAACCAGGGTTTCTGCGCGTGGATTATGAACGTGAGCGTATCAAACGTCCAGCTGATTAATGATGGCACGCCCGACTCGTTTCCACAAATCACTTCTTTCAAACTGGTTTGACAAGTCATCAGCATGGCATATGAAATGCTCTAAACATAATAATGCTAAATATGATTCACATTCTGATCTGCTGCTCTAAAAAGGATCAATAAAAAATTACCATAATAGGAATAAAAAAAAAAAAGCTCTTGATGTGACAGTAATATAAATATATATTTTCTTCCATTAAAAAAAATCTCAGTGGTTCTAAAAAAGTTTTTATAAAATAAACAAATAAATTAAATATAAATGTATTGTAACTATTTCGATAATAAAAAACACCACTGAGAATAATAGGAATTACCAATATATATATATATTCTTGATAAAAATCTTATTCATAGTTTTTGCACTAAAATTAATTCTAAAAATAAATATTCTAAAACATAGTATATAATAAACAGATATGCAAATGTACTGCATTGATAAAAAAAAAAATCACTATTGGGGGACAAAAAATGCTTATGACAGTGATGATATATATTTATTTTTAACTTAAGATGATATATTTATTTAGAAAAGATTCTAAATAAAATGTGTAATAAACAAACATATAAATGTATTACAGTTATGAAAATCACCATATTAAATAATAGTACATATTATTATTGTTTTTATTTTTTAATAAGACTGAATAAATAAATACTCTGGGATCCTGGATAGCCAGGAGGATGTTAAATTAATTTTGTAGTTCAGTAGGTTGTTTTATCTCTAATGTGCTCAAAATGAGACCCCCCCCCCCCCAGGACTAAATGGAATTGTAATCAAGGATGTAGTTTTATTTAGTTTGATCTTTTATTTAAGTTTCTGTATAAAGTACAAGGACATTTATTTTCCTTTAGAAAACGCAGCAAATACAGACTGTTGCAGCGTTCAAGTAATCAAACTCGATCAACATAAACATACCAAGAAGCGTTTCATTAATAAACATAAGAAAGGGCACCTAACGCAGAGTTGCATGCGCTGGATGGACGCAGGTGTTGAAGACAACCGCTTTACATCATGTCCAGCTGCAGCAAAAAACACAGTCAACAACTTAACATGCAGCCAAAAGTACAGGTCTGAAATCTCTACTAAAGTATAAAGGATTTAATATACTTTCAGACCATAATTACACTCACAAATCTAATAAATGATGTGCTTGTCATTGAAACACTCACCAGATCGTCCACATCTCCAGTGTCCTCCTGCGCTGGAGCCGCATGCACGTCCTCTTTCTGCTCTAATGCCATGAACTAAACCAGCAAACACAGGGTTAAACGACATAACACACTTTACCAACAACCTCCACATGGAACACATCAAATCAAACACTAAAACATATTCACTCTCAGCATCCAAGATGTAGATGAGTTTGTTTCTTCATCAGGTTTGGAGAAATGTGTCTCAGTGTCTCAGCAATGGATGCTCTGCAGTGAATGGGTGCCGTCAGAATGAGAGTCTGATAAAAACATCACAATAATCCACAGTCCATCAGTTAACATCTTGTGAAGACAAAAGATGCATGTTTGTAAGAATCAAATCCATCATTAGGACATCTTTAACTTCTGTTGCTTCCGACTAAAACATGAGTCCATAATAACACGTCCTGCAGTGAAAAAGTGCTTCTTCTGTTGTCTCTCACATCAATATCCAGACACATATTTGTTTAGAGCTGTGCAAATTTCTCTCCTAAACCAGGCGAAACTACTTTCTCACTGGAGGAAGAGTTATGGATTATGGACTCTCATCTTGGTCAGAAGTTTGAAGTTACAAACGTCTTAATGTTGGATCTGTTTCATCTTTTGGCTTCTCCAGATGTTAACTGATGGACTGTGGATTATTGTGATGTTTTTATCAGACTCTCATTCTGACGGCACCCATTCACTGCAGAGCATCCATTACTAGACACTGAGACACATTTCTACCAAATCTGATGAAGAAATAACTCAAAGTATACATCTTGGATGGACATTCTCAGCAAATTAAAAATGTTTCTGTGAAATATTCCTGTAATTAGTTAAATACAAATATAATGAACTAAGCTGTAGCTAGACGGCTGTAAGTACCTGGCTTGCTTCTTGTTTGGAAATGGTGCTTCCGTCCACTTCATCTTTGCTAATCAGCGTCAGAGCATCTGAACACAGAAGCGCATGTAAGGCATGAAGTGTTCAGCTCAACGTGAGCAGAAGACCTGTTCTTTACCTCGGACGAGCAGATCCCAGAAGTCCTGAAGATTCCTGTCAGGAACGCTCCTCTTCAGGGACTGCATGTAGCTGTTGAACAGCTCTGCGTTTCTGCTCTGATGGAGTCGATTGTGGTACACAGTTAGAAGTGTGCAAGCAAATGCACCAATTCTCTGAGAGCTCATACGCAGTTATTAAAAATCAACATAAACCTGAAATCATGCCGTGTACATGCAACATCTGCATAAGACAAAATAAGCTGAAGTACTACAATTAATATTAAAAAACGACAAAAAAAGTATATAAAATGACTTGCATAAAAAACCTGAAATTCAAAAATTAAAATGTTTATCTTTACGAATGATTTTTAGCATAAAAGAAAAATCAATAACTTTGACCCATACAATGTATTTTTGGCTATTGCTACAAATATACCTGTGCTACTTAAGCCTGGTTTTGTGCTCCAGGGTCACATGTGTGTACCACAATCTCTACCCGTGGACACGTGTGTGCTGGAAGTCATGTAGAGCGTCTCATCGAGTTCAGAATACAAAAATAGCAACGTCAGAAACACATTCTGTCAAGTTCAGACTTTTGATTGATAGTGGACTCTGTCCAAAATCTAGAGAGCTGCCTACATAGGTAGCTATCTTCTGAGGGAGCATCAGCACAGAACCTCATGTGTGACCCTGGAGCACAGGACCAGTGTTAAGTAGCACAGGTATATTTGTAGCAATAACCAAAAATATGGGTCAAAATTATCGATTTTTCTTTTATGCTAAAAATCATTAGGATATTAAGTAAAGATCATGTTGCATGAAGATATTTTGTAAATTTCTTACCGTAAATATATCACAACTTAATTTTTGATTGCTAAGAACTTCATTTGGACAACTTTATAGGTGGTTTTCCTCAATATTTAAATTTTTTTTTGCACCCTCAGATTCCAGATTTTCAAATAGTTATCTCACGGCCAAATATTATCCTATCATAACAAACCATACATCAATGGAAATATTATTTAATCAGCTTTCAGATGATGCATAAATCTCAATTTCGGAAAAACTGAGACTTAAGACTGGTTTTGTGCTCCAGGGTCACATATGTAATTTGGGCGCTCTATATATAGTCTATTTACACAAAGTGTAAACAACTGATTTGAAAAGAGTAATGTTGACATGTTGCTATGTTAATGACACTTTAATAATAATAATAAAAAATACATATTCTCAGCATTTCTTTTGACTTGTTCACAAACCTGCTTCTTTTTTTTTATTATTACGAGTTTGCCTTTGCAAATGGGATTAATCCTCAAAAACTGATCCAAAAAGTCAGAAGAGCACTAAAGTCCTGTCTAGTTATGATCCAGCTCACTATGATTTGGACCGGAGCCTCAGATCGTCTGAAATCAATCCCAACATCCTCCGGCAGCGTGTTTTTCCTAGCGACCCGTAAAAACCACTGATCCTTAAGTGCTCCCTGATTGGATGCGGAGGTTTAATTGAGAGCTCACCGATACGGACTGATCCCTGAAGGCCTGGATACAGGCGATGCTCTTCGGGTAGTATTCAGAGCTCCTGTTACCCAGCAACTGCTCAATCATGTGGGTCAGCAGCTGGCACGCTGTCAAGGTTACAAAACAATGATTATCAAAGCCACCTCGCTTAAAACAAAACATTCAGAAACAACACGTGCCGCGACTATTCAGTGTCTCAGAGACGGCTTTCAATCTTCAGCACGGCCTTGCAGACATGCCAGGTAATAGCGCATTTACATTATAGCATGTTTAATAGCTGACACTCTTGTGAAGGTCGTCAAACTGAACAATCAAATCTCACCCTGATCGAAAGAAACGGTCTTCTGTCGAATCAACGTGCAGAAATCTCGGACTGGATTGATGCTGCCAACCTGAAACCGAGAGCATCTGTTAAAGAGCGAGACTTCATACGGTACTGAAGTCAGCGTGAATGCATGTTCCTGGTCTTATTGTGCTCATCTTACTGTAAATACCTACTTTTTCTGCTAATGCATGATGGAAAAAAGCAAGTTCTGCTCTACATGTCTTTCCATTTAATATATCCTTTTCACTCTGAAATACGTCATGTGTACAAAAAGGCATTTTACATTGACGTCAAGACTTAATTGTTTTATACATTTTAAGGGAAAGCATAAAAAAACGGAATAATTTAAATAAATCATTTAGTATAATAAAAGCATGCAGTACACTACCATTCAAAAATTTGTGATTTTTTCAAGGCTGCATTTATTTGATTAGAAATACAGTAAAAATTGTGAAATATTATTACAATAAAAACACTTTTTTCTATGTGAATATATGTTAAAATGTCATTTATTCCTGTGATCAAAGCTGTATTTCCAGCATTATTACTCCAGTCTTCAGTGTCACATGATCTTCAGAAATCATAATAATATACTGCTCAAGAAACATTTCTGATTATTATCAATGTTGAAAACAGTCATATTTTTGTGGAAACTGATACATTTGATTTTTCAGGATTCTTTGATGAACAGAATGTTCAAAAGAACAGCATTTATTTGAAATATAAATCTTTGTAATATTATCAATATATTTACTGATGCTCTTTTGATCAATTTAATGTAGTCCTGCTTGTATTAATTTAATTCAAAATGACCCCAAACCTTTGAAAAACAGTGTATGTAAATATAAACTTCTAATATTTAGTCTTTTAATCGGAGAAGTGATTTCAGATACGAGTCTCACCGATGTGATATTTCCTTCCGCAATCTCGGCCAGGTTATACGTCGTCTCTTCATCCACTTTGACTTTCTTCGCATCTGGTTGATCAGCACTGAAAACGACACACAGATCAACAACAGTTATTAATACGAACTCATTTCAGATTAATGCCAGCAATGACAGTGAAAACACACACATCTTTTATTACACACCCCTCCTGAATACTTCCTTTGGATTGGTCGATCACTAAATAAACCCCTCCCATATGGGTTAAACTTAAAACTTTTTAACCCTTTACGATTCCCGTAAAATTTGATATTGATACTGATATTGAGTTATAGCAATTTGAACACACTAAAAAAAGAGAAAAATTATTCCGCCTGCATTTTTTGTTGTAAATATAAGCCTGCAGATGACTATATCTGGGAGGTATGAGCTGTAAAATACATTGGGATCACAGAATGAAGCCTTACCAAGCCAAATTTACCAATAACAATTAAACAATATATTAGAAAATTAGTGTTTTACACATGTTTATCTAATTTTATGTCTAGACGCTTCCAAAGAAATTACACTTGGAGACTCCAAACGACGCTTTGTAACAACGACACACACAATGCTGTAATTCTTGAACGCTTTAATGTACAGTCATCATTTTGGGCTCTAATGAAAGGTTACACTTAGAGCTATTCAGTTTCTCATCCAGATTCACTGTCAATAATTGCTGACACATAGTAACTGAAGCATAAACACATTATAGTGACATTTATTTATAGAATCCAAAATGTGTACACTTTTAAAATTACATATATATTTATAATCTAAATAATTTTTTTTCCTATATTTCTATTTCTGTACACAGTACATTATTTAATCTGTGGTTTTGTTCTTATATTGGTGTTATATTGCATCCCTACTGTGTTATTCCTATGTGTGTCTGTACTATCATGCATGTCTGCATTATGTCAACAAAAAGTGGTCTGATAAAGACACAGATTGTACATGCTGTGTTTATTGTATCTTAAAATGGTTTACATAGTTGAAATCACAAGAATCTCAGCTTTCCGTGGAGATATGACATGTTCAACGTTTTGGTTTTTGAGTTTTTGTGTCTGACGACTTTACCCTGTCACCACTAGGTGTCCCGCCGGCGGTACGCTGGATTTTTAAAGGGTTTAAGACCTTTTTTAAGACCAAAAATAAAATAAACAAAAATTAAATGGAAGGTGACAAAGAAATTAAGTGAGTTCATCTTTAAAACAAGTATCTGCTAATAGGGTCAGAATTATTTCAGAATAATTCAGAGGGAAAAAAGTTGATTTTTCTGACTCCATTGGCAGATTTTTGTTAGTTTTAAGCATAAACACACAAAATTTTACTACATTTTACTGACAACAAGACTTCATATTCATCTTCACTTTGCATCTCAAGTCAATGTGTCTTTATTTAAGGATGTTTAGATATTTTTACTGGAAAACAACAAAAATACAGAGCTAGATGCTCCTTTAATGCCCTTACTTTATCAATTTAAGACTTTCTGTTCTGATTTAAGACCATTTTAGAGCCTTAATTAGTTGAACAGCAAATTAGGACCTTTTTAAGACCTGCAGAAAACCAATCATACGGTTAAATTTTTTGACACTGAGATTTTGCACATCATCTGGAAGCTTTCCATTGATGTATGGTTTGTTATGACAGGACAATATTTAGCCGAGATACAACTATTTCATAATCTGGAATCTGAGGGGTCAAAAAAAATGACAATATTGAGAAAATCGCCCAAAATCAAGTTCTTAGCAATACATATTACTAATCAAAAACTACGTTTTCATATATTTATGATGGAACATTTACTATATATCTTCCTGGAACATGAAAGCAGAGCTTTATTAATCTTTACTTAATTGTTTTTGGCATGAAAGAAAAATGTATAATTTTGACCCACACATGTATCGTTGGCTATTGCTACAAATATAAACATGCTCCTTAAAGTAACACTCCACTTTGTTTTTTTTAAATAAGCTCATTTTGCAACTCGCCTAGAGTTAAACAGTTGATTTTACCATTTCTGAATCCCTTCAGCCGATCTCCGCGTCAGGCGGTAGCACTTTTAGCTTAGCTTAGCATAGATCATTGAAAGGGATTAGCCCATTAGCATCCCGCTCAAAAATTACCAGAGTTTCGATATTTTTCCTATTTAAAGCTTGACTCTTCTGTAGTTAGATCGTGTACTAAGACTGACGGAAAATGAAAGGTTGTGATTTTCTAGGCTGATTTGGCTAGGAACTATACTCTCACTCCGGCGTAATAATCAAGGAGCTTTGCTGCAGAAGGCGCAATGATATGACGCAGCGCCTGAAAGTAGTCCCCAGCTAGGTAACTAGTCATGATATAGCTGGGGACTACTTTCAGGTGCTGCGTAATATCATTGAGTCAAGTTTTAAATATCAAAACTCTGGTAATTTGTTTGAGCGAGATGCTAATGGTCCAAAAAAAAGTGTAGTGTTCCTTTAAGACTGGTTTTGTGCTCCAGGGTCACATGTGTCTCATCTCTACCAGTTGACACGTACATGCTAGAACGTCTCATCGATTTCAACCACAGCTTCAGTGTTGATTTGCTCCATTCTCACCTGCTGCCGAACACGTCTGCGCTCGTCTTCAGCTCTTTCTTTTTCACCACCACTTTCAGTGGGAACTTGGTCTTGACGTCCTGCAGAGGGCCCTGGCAGCGGGCGGACACGGCCTGGGGCCGCTCTAGAACCCTCTTCAGCCGCGGGTCTACGGGCGGCAGGGGATCATCAGGATTCACTCCGCGGTGATGCAAGCACTGAGGACGCGAGCCAAGAAAAGATCAATGAGACCCACTGCAGAGACAACACGGATTTCACAGCCAATGTCACACTCGTGAATCACTGTGCTACTGAAGGACAATAAGAGAGGGGTGTGAGGGAGAATAAACACTAGATCTCAGTATATGTAAAGCTTGGGGTCCACCAGGATGCATTCATTTAATCACAAGTGACCGCAAAGACATTTATAATGTTCCTATAGATTCCTACAGAAAAGTTTCCACGAAAATATGAAGCAGCACGACTGTTTTCAACATTGATAATAATCAGAAATGTTTCTTGAGCAGCATATTATTATGATTTCTGAAGATCATGTGACACTGAAGACTGGAGTAATGATGCTGAAAATACAGCTTTGATCAAAGAAATTAATTACATTTCACACTATATCACAATAGATATATTTCACAAATTTTACTGTATATTTGATCAAATAAATGCAGCCTTGGTGAGTTTTTCAAAAACTTTTTACTGACCCCAAACTTTTGATTTGACAATAAACAACATATTATTCTAGGTTAAAATTAATACGTATACTATGGTTCATCAATTTACACAACTTGAAAACACATTAAAATTTGCTTGTTAGTAAGTGTTTAAGCATTTTCAAGATGTATAAACTAATAAATCATAGAGTATGCTTAAAACGATTTTCACCTAATAAATGCTGTAAAAATATTATTAATTTATTATTTAAATTAGCTATTGAATGATCTGCTCATTCTAAAATTGTTACCAAAATATATCAATAAATATTTTTGTTTAGGACTATGTATAGTTACATTTATGCATATGAATGAAAATGTTTAAATATTATTTGAGTTTATTTAGTGCAAAACCTTGATTTGTTTAGCTATAATTATATTTGACTAATTACATGAAACATTTGGAATCTATGCATTGCTCGTCGGTTTGGATACAAGCATCTGCTAAATGCATAAATGCAAATTCGACTATTATGAGAGTATCAGATATTGTCAAGCTGATAAAAACAGAAACCATCATATATCCCCCCCTAATTTTCTCCACAATGTGTACAGAACATATGTAACGGGTGCATATATGAGCACATGTAGGTATATAAATACATGTAAAATGAATGTAGATTTATATGTTCTTAGGTATGAGTGTATTCAAATGTATAATGTGTGATGTGCATCTGATGGAAATTTAATCTTGTTTGAGGAAAGTAAAAAAAAAACAGAAAGCATCATGCCTGGAAAAGTCTCTGAAACTGTGGGTTTGGAATGTGGTTGACTTTGAAGACGTCCACGCTCTCTTCATCCTCATCCTTTTCCACCAGCGTCATGGAGTCGATCAGCGCGTCCACGGCTGACAGCTGAGACTCTGAACACAAACATATTCAAACAGCATCAATATTCATCTGGATGTGCCTCAGCAGGGCTTATGAAGCTAAATTCAAGACTTTTTAAAGACCAATGTAAGAAAAGAGAACACAATACATCAATATGTTCTCTAAATGTAAATGTCTAAGGAGATACACAATAAGCCGAATAAGCATCACTTACAACTTCTAACCAATCTCCATGACTTTTTACCAAAAACACAGCTCAACTAGAATATAGATAACTTTTCCCATAGCTCATGATCACTCTGCACAAACCTGATGCTCTTCCTCATTATTTTTGTCTTGTTTCCAAGTGCATTTAAAATGAAAACGCCACATGATGAAAAGCATTTTTTCTGAGAAATGTATCAAAATGAAGTGAATTTATGATTAAAAAAGGAAAAATACCAGCCAATTGACAGATATTTGTTCTTGTTTTAACTATAAACTCACTTAAATTTGATCAATTTCATAAAAAAATAAGACTTCATTGTATCATGCATCTCATGATTAATATTGCATCTCAAGTAAATGTAAGGATGTTGCATTGGAAAACAAGACAAAATACTGACTAATATATTAAAATGTCATGCAATGCATGCAACATTTAATACCACGACTGAACTATGAGTTAAGATATAAGATGATATTAAAATCTCATGCAATGCATGCAACATTTAATACCACGACTGAACTATGAGTTAAGATATAAGATGATATTAAAATCTCATGCAATGCATGCAACATTTAATACCATGACTGAACTATGAGTTAAGATATAAGATGATATTAAAATCTCATGCAATGCATGCAACATTTAATACCATGACTGAACTATGAGTTAAGATATAAGATGATATTAAAATCTCATGCAATGCATGCAACATTTAATACCATGACTGAACTATGAGTTAAGATATAAGATGATATTAAAATCTCATGCAATGCATGCAACATTTAATACCATGACTGAACTATGAGTTAAGACTCATCTGCTACAATTTAAGTCCTTTTTAGCATATTAAGACTTTCAAGACTTGTTAAGACTGGCAGAGAGGACCAAAGAAATAGCTAACACAGCATAATGCTGCAGAACTCAATGAAATAAAGTCAAGCTGGCAAGCTGTATACACATCTGATAGAAACTGGCTGCTGTATTGTGGGTCTTTTTATCCGAGGGCCCACCTGAAGGTGTGAACTTCTTGTTGTTTTCCAGCATTGGGAATGTGAACTGCCGGAGATCCTCCATAAACGGCAGCTTCACGTATAGCAGACACTGAGGATAAGAGACACGAGGATGCAAAATACTGAAGATAAATCATTCATAGTGTGCTTTCTGTTTGATGTGAATCCACATACTTCATATTTCTCCTTTATGCAAGGAAAAGCGGCGCCCACTTGAGGGTTGCTGCGACGGTCATAAGCATAACGTACAATCGCTGCCATCTTTAGACTGTCGAGGGCACGAATCAGAGCGGACAGCGCCACTGCTGCATGCTGCAATAAACAAAATCATCTTAGCACAAAATGTTTACATTAACATTCGAAAGTTTAAAGGCCCGTTCACACCGGGACGAATATCGGCACGCGTTATTCGCCAGCGTTTTTTGTGTTCACACACGAACGATTTTCGCTGACGAGGAGCCGAGTGAACATGCAAATTCATTCCCTGACATTAGATGGCGCTTAATGTAAAACAGAAATACCCCGGTACACAAGGTGGCGCTGCGCAACGCTTCTGACACTCGCTTGTCACTCAGAAGAAGAGAGCAAGTATTTACGCGCTTGTCAAAATCATACAAAGAAAACATGGATATTTCAAGCACCAGACAGCTCTACATTCATCTTGCCTTGCATCTTCTTTGTCTTCTTATTTCTTCCCGGCAGTGTAGACGCTACTTGGCGTATATCTTCTTCGTCGTTACGTATGTGTGCTCGGCAAGACTGTTTTGTGTTTGAGCGCCCCCAAGTTGTGTTTTACTGTAACTTCAGCAGCTCCAGACACGTGAGCAAAAGCGCCAATCTCATTGGTCGGATAGTTTTTGACGCGGCGCGTCAAACCAAAAAAACGAACCTCGAGGCGTTATTAAAATAATGACGCTTTTACGCGTGGCGTTTTTCGCGTCGGTGTGCACACTCACATTGGCGCCCTTTGTTTAGTCACGAGGCGTTAAACGTCGGCGAATATCGCGCGCGAAATTCATCCCGGTGTGTACGGGCCTTAATAGTCACTTAATACTTTAATTCAATAAGGATGCCCAAAAATGACAGTAAAGACTTTTATAATATTAAAAAAACATTTCTAATTCAAATAAATGTTGTTCTTTTGAAAGTTCTATTCATCAAAGAATCCTGAAAAATTAAAGTTTCCACAAAAATGTTTGGCAGCACGACTGTTTTCAACATTGATGATAATCAGAAATGTTTCTTGAGCAGCAAATCAGTATATTATTATGATTTCTGAAGATCATGTGACACTGAAGACTGGAGGAATGATGCTGAAAATACAGCTTTGATCACAGAAATAAATTACATTTTAACATATATTGACATATAAAGATATTTAAAAAAAATGTATAAATGCAGCCTTGGTGAGCAAAAGAGACTTTTGTCAAAAACATAAAAAATCATCACAGCAATGGCAAATTTTTGAACAATATTGTAATTAAAACACTAACCGCCGGTTTCACAAACGAGGCTTAGGCTAGTCCCAGACTAAAATGCATATTTGAGCGGTCTCAACTGAAAATATCTTGCTCTGAAATATCTTAAAACATGCCAGTCACATTGTTCTGTCTCAAGTTGCACACCTGTGACGTTTAATTTAACTAAGACCTAGTCCTGGCTTAAGCTAAGCCCTGTTTGTGAAACCGGCCTATATATATATATATATATATACACTATCAACATGATCATATGTGTGACAAATGGACATGAATATTAGAACATCACATTTGATTAGTTACCGATAAATATACACTATTTTACTTTTACAAAACCCCAAAAATTGATTAATTTCCAGGTTTAAATGAAAATAATTTTCGATGTGTCCTCAGACGTTTTGTCACTACCGTACTGAAACATCCCAATAATTAAATTTACAGTAAATTACAGTATAATTTCACATTGAATACAAAAGCGTTGTAAAACTCACCTCATCGTCTCTAGCTGCAAAAACTTTGACAACTTGTTCTCCCATAAACTGATGACGACGAATCTGCATCAAACAAACACACAACTGTACGTTATTGAGGGGACAACACGCTTAAATTAAGATTTTTACATGCTTATTAAGACTTTGACTTTGGGAGTATGTGGTAAAATAATCATCATACTGACTTATTGTTATCAGTAGCTTCCTATTTACGGGGTTCTTGCACTCTTTTCAAGTTGTATAGAGATTTGTAAAAGCCATTTTATAAAGATTGACCTCACAAAGCTGAATATAACAAGAACCGCAGTCGCTATAAAAGTCCAGTTTGTAAAAACCTATTTCTATGACCCTATGATAAAATGCACTCGTTAGAAAAGAGCACCATCTACTGGAGAGCATCTTACCAGCTCCTGTCTAGTGAAGCCAAGCACAGAAAAACACTTCCCATCAGACTTATATTTCATCTGGTCCTCGTCCACCTTAGAAAACGGCACAATGTCGCTTCCGTAGCGGAAACCTGGAGGAAACACAACGGCCTTGTTTTTAACGCTCATTTATTTTCATAGCGCTTTAGTCAAAACTGCTTAAAAACCCAGAACAATAGCAGTTAATGTTGCAGAATTCATCAATTATAATATAAATCTAATTTTAGCAGCTCTACAGAAGACAACAGTGTCATTATTCAGCTCGGTTTCGTTTCAATCAGCATTTCTGCAAGTTTCAGTCAGGTAAATGTTAGACTTTTTAAGACCAACTAAAGAAATTAAGGACTAAATACCACGCTTTCTGTGAAACTGATCACAATGAATTTAGTTTATGATTAAAAAGAACAAGTATATGCTGATGGACTCTGAAAAATATTAAAAATAATATGTTTTAATTCTCTATTGACAGATATTTGTTCTTGCTTTAAGCAAAAGTGACTTATTTAGTTCGATTTCTCAGAAAACAATACTTTATATCTTCATTTTGCAACACGATTTTCCCCTGCAACATTTAATGCCATAACTTTATCAATTTAAGACCTTAATTTGTGCATTTAAAGACAATTTTAAGACTAATTTTGGTCTCATCCGATAGAGTCAGTGCAGTTAAACTGTATTAATTATATTACTCCGTGTTTCCCATTTTGTGACACTTATTAATTAGCATATTAATGACGTCATTGCATCGGGTTTGCGTTCAGACAAGTTTTGGCACTTCATATCTGTTCTACTCTCTAAACTGAATTTTCAATAAAGATTATTCTCATTTACATATTTTCTGTTGTCATAAATAAACCGAATATAGTGACTAAACACGACCCATTAATACGATGTTAACCAGGAGCCACTCTTACTTTACTCCTGTACTATAATCACAATATCATCTGATAAAATCAACACATCTACACTAAAGAGCGACTGCATGCGGTGGTTTGGGCTATATTAATATTTAATCTCATGCAGCGCACTGTCTCGTCTGAGTAACAAACTAGAGTCAAACCAACATTTATTCAGACACCTTCAACATTTCTCAAATTATCAAGTTTAGAAAATTGTAATAAAATATGACAAGAACACAAAAGTTAACGTGTCAGAACAAATTAATCTTGATAATGTCAGATATTTTTGATAGAAAGGTATGAAATGAATTAGGTTGAATAGCTGTCAGCTGCATTTAATTAGAGAATACTCATTTAGCTCAACCTCTTACCAAGCAATGCTTCATTTTGTTCAGTCTGTGGTGTAAAAAGGTCGCATTAGCAATTAAAGAGAAAACCCTAATGCAAAACATGGTCTGAATGATTTTTGGTCCCGTATATTTATCAGTTTTACTGGTGGTCCTTTTGGGTATAATATGTCACACTTTACTTTATTTTGCTGCACTCACTTACATAAATATACCATAGTGTCCACTAGTAAATATTATTATTTTTTATTATATCTGGTGTCTGAATAATATTCTCTGGAATATTGAAATAAGCTATAACAAACAAAACATCGTATTTTATTGCATTTCTTAACTGTTTTATCAGAATTATTAAAATGTTTTTGTCTAAATTATGAAAACTGCTGACAGCGGTTTATCTATTTACACAGAACTATACTCAAACTGATCGCTTGCGGAGATAATAAATCATTAATTTAGATAGAGATGTATTTATTTAGATGTTTATTGGTGAAATAATGGTTCTATAGTAAATGTTAATATAGTTTAGGGTGAATCATCTCTCCGGTTTCCGTCTGTTATTGTTCCGGGTGAGTAATGAGCGGATGATACAAGGTTCCGCCTCAGACAGCGAAACTAAACGATTCAAAAAACTAACACTTTGTGTTCACTTATGCCATGACACTTGATAACGAGTGAATCTTGTATAAAGTTACATGCGGTGGTCGTGCTGGAGCTTCTCCTGAGTGAACAGTGTGTGTGTGTGTGTGTGTGTGTGTGTGTGCCCACTGCTCCAAGTGTGTGTGTGTGTGTGTGTGTCCACTGCTCCAAGTGTGTGTGTGTGTCCACTGCTCCAAGTGTGTGTGTGTGTGTGTGTGTGTGTCCACTGCTCCAGGTGTGTGTGTGTGCCCACTGCTCCAAGTGTGTGTGTGTGTGTGTGTGTCCACTGCTCCAAGTGTGTGTGTGTGTCCACTGCTCCAAGTGTGTGTGTGTGTGTGTGTGTGTGTCCACTGCTCCAGGTGTGTGTGTGTGTGCCCACTGCTCCAAGTGTGTGTGTGTGTGTGTGTGTGTGTGTGTGCCCACTGCTCCAAGTGTGTGTGTGTGTGTGTGTGTGTGTCCACTGCTCCGTGTGTGTGTGTGTGTCCACTGCTCCAAGTGTGTGTGTGTGTGTGTGTGTCCACTGCTCCGTGTGTGTGTGTGTGTGTGTGTGTGTGTGTGTCCACTGCTCCAGGTGTGTGTGTACTTGGATGGGTCAAATGCAGAGAACACATTTCACTGCTGGTTATACTCTGTATAATTGTGTATGTGACAAAAAAAAATATATATATATATTGGTTATCGTTTTTTTTTCAAAACCGATATCCGATTATGGTAAAATGCTTAAATATCGGGAAAAATATCGGTAAACCGATATATCGGTCGATCTCTAGTCGCTAGGTTTGTCGAGTATGTACCTTTTATGGGAAAAAGCTCCGCCACAAATAAATCAATGTACGGGAAACACTGATACTGAATATTACTTGTCTTTTTAAACAGGTAAACAAATGTTCACAAAACAACTAATGAGGCCAAAATCTGCTATCGCAACAATCCCAGTGAACGGGACATTTGTTCTGCACCTTGGATAGTATCGTCCTTCTGTACTTCAGTTTCATCATCATCGTTCAGGCAGTAAACCGATTCTCTCTTGACGTCGTCTCTCTGGTGACTCTGAGCATCGACTATGGCCCAGGACTTCTTCACCTTCTCCTCCGTCACCTTACGAGAACCAACACAGGCATTAGACCAAATCACAGCAGAAAACACCAACCCGTTTTGATCAGGAACTCACAGCTTTGTACCCGACGATGCGGATGGTAAGGGAGCTGCCGATGGTCAGCTGACAGGGCCAAGCCATCGGCCTCCTGTCGATACACTTGAAGATGGACAGCTTCTCCAGAGCATCACTGCAACAAACATCAACACAGACACTTCAAGACCAATGACCAGGATTTCATTTATACTGTATATTTAAGCTTTTATCATCAGAGTACACGATTCAGTGCTGCATCACAGGGATAAATGACATTTGACAATAGATTCACATAGAAAATTATTTGATAACAGTATATTATACATATATATAAATATGATTATTACTTGTAAAACCTTTTTATTTTATTTATTTAAATAAATAACATTTATTTAATTAAAAATGATTTTATGTATATAAATATAAAATACATTTTATTATATATATATACACATATTTATACACTAAATAATAAAATATATTTTATAATGTAGATCAGGGCCTGTGGACCGTCATAACATTTGATTTGGACTGCCATGCAACTGAAGAATATGTTCATTTCTAATTTATATGTTGTAAAAAATATATATTATTAGATTTGCACTTACATTTTTCAATTTTTGTTTAAATATATTATTTTTTTAAATAATTTAAAAAAATTATAAATGTAATACATTTTACTATCATAAGTGACCCTGGACAACAAAACCAGTCATAACTGTCAATTTGAGATGTATACATCTGAAATAAAGCTTTCCGTTGATGTATGGTTTGTTATGATATGACAATATTTGGCTGAGATACAACTATTTACAAATCTGGAATCTGAGGATGCAAAAAAATCTGAATATTGAGAAAATCATCTTTAAAGTTGTCCAAATGAAGTTCTTAGCAATGCATATTACTAATCAAAAATTAAGTTTTGATATATTTATGGTAGGAAATTCACTAAATATATTCATGGAACATAATCTTTACTTAATATCCTAGTGATTTTTGTCATAAAAAAATTGATAATTTTGACCCATACAATGTATTTTTGGCTATTGCTAAAAATATGCCCCAGCGACTTAAGACTGTTTCGTGGTCCAGGGTGACATATAGGTGGATGTAATACAACATTTACGTTTGGCCCACAGTCAAGTTTGACTCTTGGCTCTTCGTGTTAAAAATGATGCCCAGCTCTGACATAAAGAAACTATATTTTCCTCGATATGAGTTTTACCTAAACGTGTAGACCTCCTCCAGGCCGTCCTCGTCCTCTAGGCTGGTCATGATGTTTCTGACCATCTCCAGACCTTGTGTCTGCGGTTTGCTCAAGCCTTTCCCAGGACGAGCGGGAGCCACCGACGGTCCCGGTCCATCCCCGCCACCATCCGCTCTGTCCTCACCATCCACAGGGAACGGCAAACTGAACGGGTCAAACAAAACACGGATCAGTGCAAAGTTTGAGATGGGAAAAACATGACTATTAGCATCAAATCTTAAACTGATGCACACTTCATGTTTAACGCTTTTTGGCATTAAGAGTAGAAAAATTGTGATTTGTTGAGCCCTGTTGTTAGAGTTATCAGTGCACGTTTCTTACAAGAACTGCAGGGTGATCCTAGCTTTCTTCAAGCTGGCAATGATAACGTCCAGCTGGTCTGCTGAGGTCTGGACGTTCAGATCCGTCAGCAGGATAATGTTCAGACGCTCAAACTTCTTCCCCCTAAAAAAAAACAATAAAGAGTGTGACAGCAGCATAGAAACTTCTCAACTGCATTTAAAGAAACAGAGAAACGCGTGACAAAAGATCTCACTTGATTTCCTCCTGTAAAAGATCCATGCAAACGACCAGAGCATCAAGCCCTGATTAACCAGTCAAGGACTTTACATAGCTGCATTAACATGTAACAAACTGAAAATAAGATTATGAAATTAGATCAGAGGTTCACAAACTTTATTCTCAGCTAAAACCTTTGACGTAAAATATTGAATTAAATTCCTCTTTAAATTTGAGGTAATATTTGAATAATTCAACAACACATTTACATGTGTTCACTGATGTGGGTCACATGGCATGCAAGTAAACAAACGAAATAAATGTTTTATTTTGATGTTATATTATATCACGGATTGTACAAACACTTAAAGGAAGAGTTCAGCCAAATGTAATACAAGACGTAGTTGAGTTTGTTTCTTCGTCAGATTTGTAGAAATGTGTCTCTGCATCAGTGTCTCGGCAATGGATGCTCTGCAGTGAATGGGTGCCGTCAGAATGAGAGTCTGATAAAAACATCACAATAATACACACCACTCCAGTCCATCAGTTAATGTCGTTAATGTCTTGAGAAGCAAAAAGCTGCATGTTTGTAATAAAAAAATCCATCATTAAGACATTTTAACTTTAAACCACGGCTTCTGGCTAAAATGTGAACGTCTATAATCCATAATTCTTCCTCCAGTGAAAAAGACCATATCCTGTTTCTCACATCTAAATCCAGCCACATTGTTTAGAGCTGTTTTGGCTCGTAAACACTGCTTGATCTGTGCAATTTCTCTCCTGATTTAGACAATATGGACTTTCACTGGAGAAAACAACATTATGAATTATGGACTCGTATTTTACCTGAAAGCAAAGTTTGAAGTTAAAAACATCTTGATGGATTTGTTTCTCACAAACATGCAGCTTTTGTCTTCTCCAGATGTTAACTGATGGACTGTGTATTATTGTGATGTTTTTATCAGACTCTCATTCTGACGGCACCCATTCACTGTAGAGCATCCATTACTGAGACACATTTCTCCAAATCTGATGAAGAAACAAACTCATCTACATCTTGGATGGTCTGAGGCTGAGAAAACGTTTAACACAATAACTTTTGGGTAACTGTTCCTTTAACAGATCACCTCATGAGATCTATAACGTGTGTCGTTGTCTGTTCAACATCTGTAGAGTAAGAGGAAGGATACAGTCCGCTTGCTGACCACCAGGTTGCAGTTCGCTCTCAATCTCCTCGAGCAGCTCAAAATCAGGCATCATGAGGTGACGGTGAACCGTGATGTTCTCATACTGGCCGTCTTTGGCCAAGCCGTTCTTAGTGCCATCAGTACCAAACAGCACCAGACCCACCTCATCTTTATCCTCCGCAAACACCTGAAACACAGACGACGTCAATCAAGCTCTTTCTGCGGTAGCAAAAGACGGGTTAGTTCACCCAAAAAATGAAAATTCTGTCATTAATTACTCACCCTCATGTCGTACTAAACCCATGAGACCTTCATTCATCTTCAGAACACAAATTAAGATATTTTTGATTAAATCCGAGAGCTCTGACCCTCCATAGACAGCAATGCAACTGCAATGTTCCCAGGTCCAGAAACATAGCAAGGACATCGTATTGTATGTAATGTTATGAAGCTCCAAGAATACTTTTTGTGTGCAAAGAAAACAAAAAAATGACTTTATGTAACAATTATTTTTCTTTGCACACAAAAAGTATTCTCGTAGTTTTGTAAAATTATGGTTGAACCCCTGATGCAAAAATATCATATTACGATTATTATTTTTTATATCACGATTTCACCACGATTCTTTGTCATGTTGGTTTTACAATTTTTTTCTGATCAGTTCAGCCAAAATAATGTCCCTATTATAAAGACAAATCCTTTCAAGGTAACAAAATATAAAGGATGGCAGATATTTAGGCCAAAGTGGGCGAAGATAAAAATCTGTGTCATTATTTTATCTTTGTTATTAAAAATAAGAACAAAGATACACATTACAAATACACATGATATACAAATAAAACAAACAGTGCTTTATTTTCAGGTACAATATATTTAGCAGAGCATTCAAGAAACTGCATGAACAAATATAAAGATAAAACACTATATAGATTGATTCCTAAAGCAACTTATTATTATTATTTTTAGTCAAGAGTATGGAGTTCTTTTTTATCTCTTTGTGTTTTAACATTAAGAATAACAATTCTGTCATAGTGTTTTACATTATACCATCATTTACTCAAAGTTAGTTTTAAACCTGAGTGAGTTTCTATCTTATACTGAACATACATGTTATTTTGAAGAAGGTGGAAAACCAAACAGTTACTGGTCCTCAGTGACTTGCATATTATTATTATTTTTCTTAATACAGGTTTGGGGCAACCCGAGTGAGTAAATAATGACAGAAATGACATTTTTGGGTGAACTATTGCTTTAATGACAGTCGGCTGCATGTTTAGTACTGTCCCTTTAAGAGCTGCATGCATCTAATATACAGGCTCTATAATTTTAGACATAACCAACTGAGTCTATATGTATATACCTTGTGTGTTTTGACTAAATCAGCTCATAAGATAACTTAGTTGAGAAATCAGGCGCTGTTAGAGAAGGTCTCATGGGTTTGGAACGACATGAGGGTGAGTAATTATGACAGAATTGTCATTTTTGGGTGAACTATCACCTTTAACGGAGAAAAAGTACAAACCTGGCGCTGAACAAACTTCTGGATGACTTTTTTGGCCTGTTCGAAGGACGGCTCCTGGCCAGGCTCAGAGTTACTCATGGAGAAACCCACATCCATGCAAAGCACCAACGCTGACTGCAGAAACAGAAGAACAAAGATGAGAATACATGCAGGAATATAACTCGTTAAGAGTCTCACTTTTCTCTCTGATACAAAACATAACAACATGTGGGTTTGGGACAACATGAAGAGAGTTAATAATGACAGACTTCTCATTTTTGGAAGAACACTTTCTTCAAATGTTAGATTATGAATGCTAATGAACGTGAACATGATTACTCAGACAGCAATAAGATTAAATGGAGACATATGCGTAACTCTTGTGTTTCTTCTGACAGTAATCTCTCATGTGTCTCAGAAAAAGTCTCAAAACGTGCTCAGATTTTATACAGATAATAAAGTTTGCAATTAAAAACAATTGCATGAGATATTTTTCTTAAGCTCTTAGTATTAACTCGGATATTTTTCAGTACATTTTTCCAGGCAGTGATACTTTAATAACTCACTTTAATAAAGCATGACACTTGTTTTCTAACAATAAGCGAGTGAAATTTCTACATTGTGTAAATATTTGCATAAATACCAATCAAAAAGGTAATTGTATCCAATTAAATTTAAGTAGTATAAAAGTAAAAACGCGTAATTTTTTTATTAATAATAAGCTAAGTTTATGATTACCGAAGTACCTTAGCCGCTCGCGCCATCTCTCCGGTTTCCGTCTGTTATTGTTCCGGGTGAGTAATGAGCGGATGATACAAGGTTCCGCCTCAGACAGCGAAACTAAACGATTCAAAAAACTAATGCCATGACACTTGATCAATGATTAAATATAATTTAAACATAGTTTGAGGACGTAAACGGTGTCGTTATTTGCCTCAACCTGTAAAAGTGACGCCCTCAGAGACTATGCAAAATGGCGTTAAAGTGAACAGTAAACATTGTGATATTCAGTGGTACTTATCAATTAAAACTGCATATATATATATATATTGAGGGATTTACATTTTTCTAACTCATAGTAGTTATATTATACTATGAATATAATCAATATGTGATGATTTTCATGGGATTGTTTATTAAAGTTTAATTACAGTGCTTGCTGGGAGTATAATGCTATGAGCTGTAACTGATGTGTTTTTTGATACATTGTGGAATGTAATGTGACGTAATGTGTAAGTAGCCTTGTGTGCAGAGAAAAATCACAGAGGGGTAGTTTGAAGAAGCTACAAGCACATAGAAAACAAAGAAGTACAAACTGTAAGAACATTCTGTACCAAGGACCCAAAGGGAACAAAGGGAGAAGAATGTTGGAGGAGCGTTGGACGGTTCTGGCGGCCAACGAGAAAATGACACAAGTCGACACAATATCTATAAATACTTTGTGAAATATTGCCCTGGTGTTGCTTCTTTGTAAGACTCTTGTCTGAGAGACAACCCAGCGCGCTGTTCTGATCAATAAATTTCAATACTTTGATATTTGAAGCCTTCCTTTGATTTTTGATCACGCAGGACGATTTGAAGTCCAACAATTTGGTGACCCCGCGACGTGATCGAAGAACAAGGCTGTAAACCTAAGGGGCCGTTGAGGGCCAATTCCGGGACGGAACGCATTTGAGTTCAACACACGGTACCGAATAAAAAAGGTAAGCAGAAACCTGTTAAATCCAAATTCTGCAATTGGACATTCTAAATTTATGTGTTGAATTAATGAATTTTATTTGTTCCATTTAAAGAAAATAAAAACAAGTGTTGATATATATTGATCAGAAATTATTGTAAGTACCGAGGGGTAACCAGTCCACCCGGTCAAGAACTGAGGGGTAACCAGTCCACCCAGTCATTATTGTGAGTACCGAGGGGTAACCAGTCCACCCGGTCAAGAACCGAGGGGTAACCAGTCCACCCGGTCAAGAACTGAGGGGTACCAGTCCACCCAGTCATTATTGTGAGTACCGAGGGGTAACCAGTCCACCCGGTCAAGAACTGAGGGGTAACCAGTCCACCCAGTCATTATTGTGAGTACCGAGGGGTAACCAGTCCACCCGGTCATTTATTGTATAGAGAGTGTTAAGACTGTAAACAATTGTATACATTTGACATATGAAATTGCTGTGTAAATAGCTGTAGTCGTTTTTATCCGCAGTGTTGGGTTATTATTTTGCATCTGTTGAATGAAATGTTGTTTTTGTGATTTGTTGGGTTATTATTTTGCATCTGTTGAATGAAATTTTGTTTTTGTGATTTGTTGATAAAAGATAAAACTGTTTGATTGTACATTTAAAGAAAAAGGGAACAAGACCTATTTGTGTCTTTCTCGCTTGAGCTGTATGTCTGTGAGAAGCAGAGAGAGTAAAAAAGGTGGGGGCTGTTTGAGCTGTGTGTTTGTGTGTGAGACAGAGAGAGAGAAAGGAGGGGCCCAGTGTGAGTGAGAGACAGAGAGGGAGAGTAAAAGCAAAGCAGAGTAAAATATACAAAGTTGATGAATATTATGATAATCCAAATGAATGGAGCAATGAGAAAGATTAATTATTAACTAGAAAACACATTGGTATTATTTTAAAATATTTGAGAAAGTCTAACCAAATTCTATAATAAGTGATAAGTCCTCCGCCCAGCAAAAAATCCAGGTGGAAATCAGGGGTCGGATGCTTTTAGTGATCCTCGTCTGATGAGCCTGGTGAAGATTAACAAGTAATTAAAGGGCTGGGATTAGAGAGGTAAATCACTGAAGGAAACAATAATAATAATAATAATAATACAATTAACAATTCATTATATTAAACAGGTTAATAAATCTGGCTTTCAAAGATGTCAAACTCCAGTAGAGTTCTTGGCAATTAGAAATCCAGCCCGTAATGAAACACTAAAGGAGTTTTCAAATAAGTAGCCCCAAGAAAACTAAGCAAATGTCTCAGTAGTCTGTAAGTGAACCAACTGACCCTTTACCTGTACCTCCATATTGTGGATATGATCAGGAATAGTTATAGCGAGGGGTAATTGGGGAGGAAATAGACGAGGCAGAGGCGGGAGCCAGAGAGAGGAGGGTATTTTGTGTGCGGAGGCGATGATCAACGAAATAAATGCCCCTCACAGCAAGGGGGCAGCCAATTAACAGGACCACCTGCAGGGGGATGGGGTCCTCATAGGGGTGGTCCTGGTGGTCGTAGCAGGGGACCATACACCTCACGATACTCGGGGCAACAGCACCTGTCTCCAGCCAACCTACAGGCGCCTATGCACCCAACATGGGGCCCGGAGGGAGACGCGGGACTGTTGAAGGGGCCCACAGAGAACCACCGTGAGGGGAATGGCTGAACCCCTCATGGAAATAGTGGTTGACAGCAAACCACTGAGGGCTCTGGTGGACACTAGAACTACATACTCCACGGAAACAAGAGGCACAGTCACAGACAAAGATCTAAGTGATAAAACAGTGGGAGTCATGGGTTTCTCTGGTGGGTTAGAACATTGGCCAATGACAAAACAATTAACCGTTCAGGTTGTGAATCAGAGCTTACTGCACTCATTTCTATACTCCTCCAACGCTCCTGTACCTCTGCTGGGAAGAGATCTGCTTATCAAATTGGGAGCCAATATTTTATGTTAACCACAAGGGGTCATAGTGACTTTTCCAGATGGTACTCAGGTTGATTGCTCACAGACTGCTCCGACAGGTTGCAGATAGGGTGTTTTACTAAGAAAGCCATTAAATATGGGCGTGTTAACACCTAAATAAATTTCAATATCTCAAATTTGACCCCGGCTTACCAATGGTTTATATGCAAAAGCATTTGTCTGCATGACATTGACCTGAGGAATGCGGGGCAGGTTTGGTGTGTCCGCCAGTACACTTATAACAGATTACGAAGGGCTTTATCCTGATACCATGGATTTTAATTCATCTAACATATGAATCTTATGTTCAATATGAAATTGGCTAAAAACCTGTGCACAGACTAAATTGACCTAGTTATCTGCCTTTTCATCGGCATTAATGTCTGTCTGTTCCTCTGTTAACAGGATTTCTGGCTTTACTCTTTTTGAATTGTTTACAGGTCGTTTCTTCCCTGGACCCTCGACACCGTGGAGACCAGAAAGAATCACACTTTTATCACACTATGTTTCTCTTGACAAACTAACTGCTCTGATTAAAATTTTCCCAGCAGGTCACTGCAGACAATGAAGCCAGATGGACTGAACCCCTGAGAGTCACCTCAAGAACATTGCATTGTGTTCGCCTAGCAGGAAAAGGCGACACTTGGTATCATTTGTCTGCTTGTACTTCATGTGACCCTCCAACCAGGTCCTTAACACAGACTGCAGTGGACCTGAAGATTCAGGTCCAAGAGAGGGTGGGTGAGGAGCCTGAGGGACCGCCAGGTGAGGGAGGGCTGATATATTACCCCCTACCAGAAATACTACAGAGGAAAGAAGCTTTTTTCAGTGTTCCCCTAGCTGAGGAGAGCCAACCACTGTTTGCATTCATCTACCAAGCCCCAGATGTATCATTCACCAAAGCAATGGGAAACTGAAAAACCTGAGAGAGGAGGTGACCAAGAATGCTGGAGCAGACATGCATACCTGGGATTGGTTTAATTCACTTTTTGGGTCTTGGGGACAATGGTTAACCAAAATGGGCATTGTTGTTATGTTTCTTTTGTTGTTCTGTTGTATTGTGCCTTTCATCAGATCAATGCTGGCCAGTGCTACAGCCAAACAGATGATTAATGTGTCAGTGAGACCAACTGGAATTGATGTTGGATGCACCAACATGTATACAGTGGGACCTGGACTGGATGAACTGGATGAATTTGTGTAAAACATCCTTGACCGAGTGGTAGGGAAGGGGTGCCTTTTATTTTCATTTATTATTTTTACCTTGTATTGTAACTTTTGATAGAAAGGGAGTTAGTATCTTCATTGTATTTTCTTTTCATATTATGTAGTAACATTAGAATATTTGGATAGAGTAGGAAGGAAATTAGATGGTTTTATGTATTTTATTTTGGCATATACCCCTTCCTGAAGTTATTTGTTTTGAAATCTTTATCTTTCATTCTGAAATCATTTATTTCTAAAGAGCATTTTAATCTTCTACATACATCAAATGTGAAATGTAATTATTTATTTTTTTTGCAAAGAAAGAAAACGTTGAAGGTTTTAAGCAGGTCAGTGTCCGTGTTACGAGGCAATGCAACCAGAAAAGGGGACGATAAGAAAAGACTGTATGCCTACTACTTATTTGCAAGTATTCATCATTTAACCTTCATTATCAGTATGTAGTTTATTTCTTTTAACACTGGAGAATTATCACTGGAAAATATGAAAAGAAGAAAGGACCGACGAGCATCTCAGTGCTTAGCAGCATGAGTAGATTCAACTGGAGGTTTAAAAACCCACCATCTACTCCAACACCAGATAGAGCTGAAGGGCATTGGATCTGCCTAAGAGCTCCTCTGGCTACGAAGGACAACAATCACCAGATAGCGCTCCAAGCTACCGGAAATGTTTGGAGTTCCTCTGGCAGCGTGGGATAGACCAGTGCATAATATATTGCATTATATTACTTTGTTTTTTTTCTAATCTTGATATTTGATAAGTATAATCATTTGACTAATCATTCATGTACTCTACATAACCATGACAACCATGGGCAAGGCTAAAAGACATGCACATGCTTTAAAAACACATTGCTGATTTATTTTGAGTGTTCATTAACCCCCAATAATGTATAGGTAGGGAAGTAGATTCTTTTACTCTTCTCTAGTCAATGGTGAGAGGAGATGTTTGGATCTGACTTCCTCTGGAGTGCAATAACATGAAAAAGCCATTTGTTAAGAGAAAAGATGATGGAGGACCTTTATTGGTTCATAGAAGGATAGAAGGACGGGTGGACTTGTGATGTTGCACTCTGGGTAAGGGATATTAGTGGTGAGACTCAGTAAAGTCTCATAGGGGGGATATGTTGTGTTGTTTTTTCTTTTATAGTATGTTATTTACTCAATATGGTGATGATGATGAGGAAAATGATGTGTGACCTCTTTCAGAGGTCAAGAGAGGGATTGAGGGATTTACATTTTTCTAACTCATAGTAGTTATATTATACTATGAATATAATCAATATGTGATGATTTTTATGGGATTGTTTATTAAAGTTTAATTACAGTGCTTGCTGGGAGTATAATGCTATGAGCTGTAACTGATGTGTTTTTTGATACATTGTGGAATGTAATGTGACGTAATGTGTAAGTAGCCTTGTGTGCAGAGAAAAATCACAGAGGGGTAGTTTGAAGAAGCTACAAGCACATAGAAAACAAAGAAGTACACACTGTAAGAACATTCTGTACCAAGGACCCAAAGGGAACAAAGGGAGAAGAATGTTGGCGCAGAATTGGCCGGTTCTTTCGCGTCCGAACGACAAGTCGTTGCAATATCCCCAACACTTTGTAAGTATTGCCCTGGTGTTGGTCTATTATACTAATAGCTCCGAGGGACCCAGCGCGCTGTTCTGATCAATAACATTTCAATGCTTTGATATTTGAAGCCTTGGTTCGATTTTTGATCACGCAGGACGATTTGAAGTCCAACAGTGATAATATATTAATCCACCCAGAAGGCTTGGCTTACTCACGATGAAACATGTCAGTGGTTTATAAATCCTCATATATGCAGTCATTAAACATAATCTGTCAAGATCACTTATGATAATCATGAAGGTCTTGTGCATGACTTTATAAAGACAGAAACTGTTTGAGTTGTGCTCTAGGAGAGATCGTGATTCATCAAAGCATGTTATTTTCGTTCCTATAATTTGCCTTGGATTTGATAGATGTTAACGAAATATTGAAACAATAAAATGTTAGTGAAGATGATCATTGTTTTGAGGTAAACAATAAACAGCAAAAATCCTTTCATTCACCAGAGGGTTCATGAACCCTAAGTAAAAGCAAGCGTATTTAGGAAAAACATTTTTATTAAAATTTTCCCCCAATGGTTTTTCAGCCAGATGCTTTTAGTCCCCTTTGAAACTCATAACTGATAAATTCTGTAATATGTTCAACATGTTTTATTATCAGAACGGACACAAACCAGACTTTAAGCCTACGGAATGTTAATTTTATTATCTCTTATCAGCATTACTGCACAATGAGATACAAACTGTTAGTTCAAATGATTTAATCAAAGAGAAACAATCCAAAGCACTGCCCAAAAATTAACTAACCAACTAAATGTTAGAAGAAGCTATTCTCTCAATGCACTTTATGCAGTGATTTAAAAATGTTATTTTGATGTCCAAGACACGACTTTGTACGGTTATGAATATAATATTTGGAATAATAGTCAGAAGAGACACACACACACTTCACTGATGACACACTCGACGGGACCACATACTACACACGTTTACACGCACGATAGTGGAGGCATTTCGTGCATATTCAGTAGGGCTTGTACACCCACCGTTACGTGCACACTCACACACAGGGACTCACACACACGCTATTACACACAGTCACACACACGATATTTCAACCCCTTTTGTGTTTGGGCTCATGAAATACATACTCACAGAATTCAACAGGGATTTCACAATCTCAGTTAATTTGCATATATTTATATGGCTTTATTTTACAGTGGGTTTAACCCTTTAGTTTTTTGACCCATCTGCTGTCCTGAAGATACAAACAAGGCATTTGTAATAAAGTTAGGATATGCCAACTGTAAACAACAAACGTAATGAGAAAAGAATAAATAGGTTTAAACATCGTCTTATGCCGTAGTTCGTCTGACATACAACATGAAGAAATGCTGTTAAAGAATCAACCAACTTTTTAGCGAGGAAAGTTAAAATTTAAGAGTTTGGCCAGGATACACAATTAATACCTGCCAAGTGCGAGAACAATAGCAAAGAATAAATTTAATGTACTGCCTTATGAAAGATTGAATCGCTATGAAATACTGACAAATTTAGCATGAGAGGAATAAGTAGAGCAACAATAAACCTTGCCTCAGGACATAACACCGGCTGCATTAATTTCTGAATTAATATCAGCTTGTTCATTTTAGCGTGCCGATAACAAAAACCGAACCTGTTGTGCTTTAATAACATCACACTTAATCAACAGATGATGCATTTCATAGCAAAAACATGATTCCTGTCCTTCCAGTGAGCCCAATTACAACTATTTCTTCAATTTCAGCACATGACATTATTTCTGCTTCAAATTACAACAATAAAAACATTTTATTTATAAAAAGCATCATCAGCAACACTGATATTAACAATAAGCAAAATAATGTCTAATGTGTTCAAATGGAGAAAATAAAGGACAGAAGTCATAACTTCATGTTAAACTACAGTTTTAGGTTTATAATCTGTTTAATAGACTAAAGAGTGAAGAATAATTCACTGAATAATATTCTCTGGAATATTGAAATAAGCTATAACAAACAAAACATCGTATTTTATTGCATTTCTTAACTGTTTTATCAGAATTATTAAAATGTTTTTGTCTAGATTATGAAAACTGCTGACAGCGGTTTATCTATTTACACAGAACTATACTCAAACTGCGATCGCTTGCGGAGATAATAAATCATTAATTTAGATAGAGATGTATTTATTTAGATGTTTATTGGGGAAATAATGGTTCTATAGTAAATGTTAATATAATTTAGTGTGTTTCAAACGAGTGAATCTTGTATAAAGTTACATGCGGTGGGCGTGCTGGAGCTTCTCCTGAGTGAACAGTGTGTGTGTGTGTGTGTGTGTGTGTGTGTGTGTGTGTGCGCACCCACTGCTCCAGGTGTGTGTGTGTGTGCGTCCACTGCTCCAGGTGTGTGTGTGTGTGTGTGTGCGCCCACTGCTCCAGGTGTGTGTGTGTGTGTGTGTGTCCACTGCTCCAGGTGTGTGTGTGTGTGTCCCCACTGCTCCAGGTGTGTGTGTGTGTGTGTGTCCACTGCTCCAAGTGTGTGTGTGTCCACTGCTCCAGGTGTGTGTGTGTGTGTGTGTGTCCACTGCTCCAGGTGTGTGTGTGTGTGTGTGTCCACTGCTCCAGGTGTGTGTGTGTGTGTGTGTGTGTGTCCACTGCTCCAGGTGTGTGTGTGTGTGTGTGTCCACTGCTCCAGGTGTGTGTGTGTGTGTGTGTCCACTGCTCCAGGTGTGTGTGTGTGTGTGTGTCCACTGCTCCAGGTGTGTGTGTGTGTGTGTGTGTGTGTGTATCCACTGCTCCAGGTGTGTGTGTGTGTGTGTGTATCCACTGCTCCAGGTGTGTGTGTCCCCACTGCTCCAGGTGTGTGTGTGTCCCCACTGCTCCAGGTGTGTGTGTGTGTGTGTGTGTGTCCACTGCTCCAAGTGTGTGTGTGTGTGTGTGTCCACTGCTCCAGGTGTGTGTGTGTCCACTGCTCCAGGTGTGTGTGTGTGTGTGTCCACTGCTCCAGGTGTGTGTGTGTGTGTGTGTGTGTCCACTGCTCCAGGTGTGTGTGTGTGTGTGTGTGTGTGTGTGTGTCCACTGCTCCAGGTGTGTGTGTGTGTGTGTGTGTCCACTGCTCCAAGTGTGTGTGTGTGTGTGTGTGTGTGTGTGTGTCTACTGCTCCAAGTGTGTGTGTGTGTGTCCACTGCTCCAAGTGTGTGTGTGTGTGTGTGTGTGTGTCCACTGCTCCAGGTGTGTGTGTGTGTGTGTGTGTCCACTGCTCCAGGTGTGTGTTTGTGTGTGTGTGTGTCCACTGCTCCAGGTGTGTGTGCACTTGGATGGGTCAAATGCAGAGAACACATTTCACTGCTGGTTATACTCTGTATAATTGTGTATGTGACAAAAAAAAAAAATTAATTTGGTTATCGTTTTTTTTCAAAACCGATATCCGATTATGGTAAAATGCTTAAATATTGGGAAAAATATCGGTAAACCGATATATCGGTCGATCTCTAGTCGCTAGGTTTGTCGAGTATGTACCTTTTATGGGAAAAAGCTCCGCCACAAATAAATCAATGTATGGGAAACACTGATACTGAATATTACTTGTCTTTTTAAACAGGTAAACAAATGTAATCACAAAACAACTAATGAGGCCAAAATCTGCTATCGCAACAATCCCAGTGAACATTTGTTCTGCACCTTGGATAGTGTCTTCCTTCTGTACTTCAGTTTCATCATCATCGTTCAGGCAGTAAACCGATTCTCTCTTGACGTCGTCTCTCTGGTGACTCTGAGCATCGACTATGGACCAGGACTTCTTCACCTTCTCCTCCGTCACCTTACGAGAACCAACACAACATTAGACCAAATCACAGCAGAAAACACCAACCCGTTTTGATCAGGAACTCACAGCTTTGTACCCGACGATGCGGATGGTCAGGGAGCTGCCGATGGTCAGCTGACAGGGCCAAGCCATCGGCCTCCTGTCGATACGCTTGAAGATGGACAGCTTCTCCAGAGCATCACTGCAACAAACATCAACACAGACACTTCAAGACCAATGACCAGGATTTCATTTATACTGTATATTTAAGCTTTTATCATCAGAGTACACGATTCAGTGCTGCATCACAGGGATAAATGACATTTGACAATAGATTCACATAGAAAATTATTTGATAACAGTATATTATACATATATATAAATATGATTATTACTTGTAAAACCTTTTTATTTTATTTATTTAAATAAATAACATTTATTTATTAAAAATTATTTCATGTATATAAATATAAAATACATTTTATTATATATATATATATACACATATTTATACACTAAATAATAAAATATATTTTATAATGTAGATCAGGGCCTGTGGACCGTCATAACATTTGATTTGGACTGCCATGCAACTGAAGAATATGTTCATTTCTAATTTATATGTTGTAAAAAAATATATTATTAGATTTGCACTTACATTTTTCACTTTTTTTTAATATATTATTTTTATTATTTAACAAAATTATAAATTTAATACATTTAATTATGATAAGTGACCCTGGACAACAAAACCAGTCATAACTGTCAATTTGAGATGTATACATCTGAAATAAAGCTTTCCGTTGATGTATGATTTGTTATGATATGACAATATTTGGCTGAGATACATCTATTTGTAAATCTGGAATCTGAGGAGCAAAAAAATCTAAATATTGAGAAAATCATCTTTAAAGTTGTCCAAATGAAGTTCTTAGCAATGCATATTACTAATCAAAAATTAAGTTTTGATATATTTATGGTAGGAAATTCACTAAATATATTCATGGAACATAATCTTTACTTAATATCCTAGTGATTTTTGTCATAAAAAAATTGATAATTTTGACCCATACAATGTATTTTTGGCTATTGCTAAAAATATGCCCCAGCGACTTAAGACTGTTTCGTGGTCCAGGGTGACATATAGGTGGATGTAATACAACATTTACGTTTGGCCCACAGTCAATTTTGACTCTTGGCTCTTCGTGTTAAAAATGATGCCCAGCTCTGACATAAAGAAACAGTGCACTAACTATATTTTCCTCGATATGAGTTTTACCTAAACGTGTAGACCTCCTGCAGGCCGTCCTCGTCCTCTAGGCTGGTCATGATGTTTCTGACCATCTCCAGACCTTGTGTCTGCGGTTTGCTCAAGCCTTTCCCAGGACGAGCGGGAGCCGCCGACGGTCCCGGTCCATCCCCGCCACCATCCGCTCTGTCCTCACCATCCACAGGGAACGGCAAACTGAACGGGTCAAACAAAACACGGATCAGTGCAAAGTTTGAGATGGGAAATACATGACTATTAGCATCAAATCTTAAACTGATGCACACTTCATGTTTAACGCTTTTTGGCATTAAGAGTAGAAAAATTGTGATTTGTTGAGCCCTGTTGTTAGAGTTATAAGTGCACGTTTCTTACAAGAACTGCAGGGTGATCCTAGCTTTCTTCAAGCTGGCAATGATAACGTCCAGCTGGTCTGCTGAGGTCTGGACGTTCAGATCCGTCAGCAGGACAATGTTCAGACGCTCAAACTTCTTCCCCCTAAAAAAAACAATAAAGAGTGTGACAGCAGCATAGAAACTTCTCAACTGCATTTAAAGAAACAGAGAAACGCGTGACAAAAGATCTCACTTGATTTCCTCCTGTAAAAGATCCATGCAAACGACCAGAGCATCAAGCCCTGATTAACCAGTCAAGGACTTTACATAGCTGCATTAACATGTAACAAACTAAAAATAAGATTATGAAATTAGATCAGAGGTTCACAAACTTTATTCTCAGCTAAAACCTTTGACGTAAAATATTGAATTAAATTCCTCTTTAAATTTTGAGGTAATATTTGAATAATTCAACAAGACATTTACATGTGTTCACTGATGTGGGTCACATGGCATGCAAGTAAACAAACTAAATAAATGTTTTATTTTGATGTTATATTATATCACGGATTGTACACACACTTAAAGGAAGAGTTCAGCAAAACTGAAAATGTAATACAAGATGTAGTTGAGTTTGTTTCTTCATCAGATTTGTAGAAATGTGTCTCTGCATCAGTGTCTCAGCAATGGATGCTCTGCAGTGAATGGGTGCCGTCAGAATGAGAGTCTGATAAAAACATCACAATAATACACACCACTCCAGTCCATCAGTTAATGTCGTTAATATTTTGAGAAGCAAAAAGCTGCATGTTTGTAATAAAAAAATCCATCATTAAGACATTTTAACTTTAAACCACGGCTTCTGGCTAAAATGTGAACGTCCATAATCCATAATTCTTCCTCCAGTGAAAAAGCCATATCCTGTTTCTCACATCTAAATCCAGTCACATTGTTTAGAGCTGTTTTGGCTCGTAAACACTGCTTGATCTTTGCAATTTCTCTCCTGACTCAGACAATATGGACTTTCACTGGAGAAAACAACATTATGAATTATGGACCTGAAAGCAAAGTGTTAAGTTAAAAAAGTCTTGACGGATTTGTTTCTCACAAACATGCAGCTTTTGTCTTCTCCAGATGTTAACTGATGGACTGTGGATTATTGTGATGTTTTTATCAGACTCTCATTCTGACGGCACCCATTCACTGCAGAGCATCCATTACTGAGACACATTTCTCCAAATCTGATGAAGAAACAAACTCATCTACATCTTGGATGGCCTGAGGCTGAGAAAACGTTTAGCACAATAATTTTTGGGTAACTGTTCCTTTAACAGATCACCTCATGAGATCTATAACGTGTGTCGTTGTCTGTTCAACATCTGTAGAGTAAGAGGAAGGATACAGTCCGCTTGCTGACCACCAGGTTGCAGTTCGCTCTCAATCTCCTCGAGCAGCTCAAAATCAGGCATCATGAGGTGACGGTGAACCGTGATGTTCTCATACTGGCCGTCTTTGGCCAAGCCGTTCTTAGTGCCATCAGTACCAAACAGCACCAGACCCACCTCATCTTTATTCTCCGCAAACACCTGAAACATAGAAGACGTCAATCAAGCTCTTTCTGCTGTAGTAAAAGACGGGTTAGTTCACCCAAAAAATGAAAATTCTGTCATTAATTATTCACCCTCATGTCGTTCCAAACCCATGAGACCTTCGTTCATCTTCAGAACACAAATTAAGATATTTTTGATTAAATCCGAGAGCTCTGACCCTCCATAGACAGCAATGCAACTGCAATGTTCCCAGGTCCAGAAACATAGCAAGGACATCGTATTGTATGTAATGTTATGAAGCTACAAGAATACGTTTTGTGTGCAAAGAAAACAAAAAAATGACTTTATGTAACAATTATTTTTCTTTGCACACACAAAGTATTCTCGTAGTTTCGTCAAATTACGGTTGAACCCCTGATGCAAAAATATCATATTACGATTATTATTTTTTATATCACGATTTCACCACGATTCTTTGTCATGTTGGTTTTACTATTTATTTCTGAGCAGTTCAGCCAAAATAATTTCTCTATTATAAAGACAAATCCTTTCAAGGTAACAAAATATAAAGTATGGCAGATATTTAGGCCAAAGTGGGCGAAGATAAAAATCTGTGTCATTATTTTATCTTTGTTATTAAAAATAAGAACAAAGACACACATTACAAATACACATGATATACAAATAAAACAAACAGTGCTTTATTTTCAGGTACAATAGATGTATTTAGCAGAGCATTCAAGAAACTGCATGAACAAATATAAAGATAAAACACTATATAGATTGATTCCTAAAGCAACTTATTATTATTTTTTTAGTCAAGAGTATGGAGTTCTTTTTTATCTCTTTGTGTTTTAACATTAAGAATAACAATTCTGTCATCTGTCTGTCATAGTGTTTTATATTATACCATATTTACTCAAAGTTAGTTTTAAACCTGAGTGAGTTTCTATCTTCTGCTGAACATACATGTTATTTTGAAGAAGGTGGAAAACCAAACAGTTACTGGTCCTCAGTGACTTGCATATTATTATTATTTTTCTTAATACAGGTTTGGGGAACCCGAGTGAGTAAATAATGACAGAAATGACATTTTTGGGTGAACTATAGCTTTAATGACAGTCGGCTGCATGTTTAGTACTGTCCCTTTAAGAGCTGCATGCATCTAATATACAGGCTCTATAATTTTAGACATAACCAACTGAGTCTATATGTAAACCTTGTGTGTTTTGACTATATCAGCTCATAAGATAACTTAGTTGAGAAATCAGGCGCTGTTAGAGAAGGTCTCATGGGTTTGGAACGACATGAGGGTGAGTAATTATGACAGAATTGTCATTTTTGGGTGAACTATCACCTTTAACGGAGAAAAAGTACAAACCTGGCGCTGAACAAACTTCTGGATGACTTTTTTGGCCTGTTCGAAGGACGGCTCCTGGCCAGGCTCAGAGTTACTCATGGAGAAACCCACATCCATGCAAAGCACCAACGCTGACTGCAGAAACAGAAGAACAAAGATGAGAATACATGCAGGAATATAACTCGTTAAGAGTCTCACTTTTCTCTCTGTTACAAAACATAACACCATGTGGGTTTGGGACAGCATGAAGAGAGTTGATAATGACAGACTTCTCATTTTTGGAAGAACACTTTCTTCAAATGTTAGATTATGAATGCTAATGAACGTGAACATGATTAACTCAGGATCTCAAATGTTTCTCAGACAGCAATGAGATTAAATGGAGACATATGGTTAACTCTTGTGTTTCTTCTGACAGTAATGTCTCATGTGTCTCAGAAAAAGTCTCAAAACGTGCTCAGATTTTATACAGATAATAAAGTTTGCAATTAAAAACAATTGCATGAGATATTTTTCTTAAGCTCTTAGTATTAACTCAGATATTTTTCAGTACATTTTTCCAGGCAGTGATACTTTAATAACTCACTTTAATAAAGCATGACACTTGTTTTCTAACAATAAGCGAGTGAAATTTCTACATTGTGTAAATATGTGCATAAATACTAATCAAAAAGGTAATTATATCCAATGAAATTTAAGTAGTATAAAAGTAAAAACGCGTAATTTTTTTATTAATAAAAAGCTAAGTTTATGATTACCGAATTACCTTAGCCGCTCGTGCCATCCATGGCGCCATCTCTCCGGTTTCCGTCTGTTATTGTTCCGGGTGAGTAATGAGCGGATGATACAAGGTTCCGCCTCAGACAGCGAAACAAAACGATTCAAAAAACGAAAACTTTGTGTTTACTTATGCCATGACACTTGATAAATTATGAAATATAATTTAAACATAGTTTGAGGACGCAAATTGTGTCGTGATTTGCCTCAACCTGTAAAAGTGACGCCCTCAGAGACTATGCAAAATGGCGTTAAAGTGAACAGTAAACATTGTGATATTCAGTGGTACTTATCAATTAAAACTACAAATATATATATATATAAAATGACACAAAGAAGGAGTTTCCTTACTCACGATGAAACATGTCTATACGTGTTTATATAAATCCTCATATATGCAGTCATAATAACATAATCTGTCAGATCACTTATGATAATCACGAATCTCTTGTGCATGACTTTATAAAGACAACAACTGAACGAATATATCTGCTCTAGGAGAGATCGTGATTCATCAAAGCATGTTATTTTAGGTCCATAAACTGCCTATGGATTACATAGATGTTAACGTCACATATAATGAAAAAATAAAATGTTAGTGAAGATGATGTCCTTGTTGTGAGGTAAAAATAAACAGCAAAAATATATTTCCATTCACCAGAGGGTTAATAAACCCTAATAAAATCAAGCGTATTTAGGAAAAACATTTTTATTATGATTTTCCTACAATAGTTTTTCAGCCAGTTAATTGTTAGACATCTGTGAAACTCATAACTGATAAATTCTGTAATATGTTCAACATGTTTTATAGATCAGAACAGACACAAACCAGACTTCAAAATACAGGAATATTAATTTTATTATCTCTTTTGAGCATCACTGCACACTATAAATACAAACTGTTAGTTCAAATGATTAAATCAAAGAGAAATAAAGACAAAGCACTGATGAAAAATTAACTAACCAACTAAATGTTAGAAGGAGTATTTTCTCAATGCATTTGATATGCAGTGATTTAAAATGTACTTTTGATGCACAAGACACAATCTTTGTACTGGTTATGAATATAATATGTGGAATAATAGTCAGAACACACACACACACACACACACACACACACACACACACACACACACACACACACACACACACACACACACACACACACACACACACACACACACACACACACACAAACACACACACACACACACACACACACACACACACACACACACACACACACACACACACACACACACACACACCCTTTTGTGTTTGGGCTCATGATAAATAAAACTACTCACAGAATACACAGGGCTTCTCACAATCTCAGTTAATTTGCATATCATTATATATGGCTTCATTTTACAGTGGGTTATGAAAAGCCTTTACTCTTTTCTTAACCCATCTGCTGTCCTGAAATACAAACAAACATTTGTAATAAAAATAAAACATGCAAACTGTTCAAATAAATACAACGAAAGAGAAAAGAATAAATAGTTTAAACACACGTCTTATGAACGTAGAACGTCTGACATACAACATGAAGAAATGCTGTTAAAAACAACAACTTTTTAGAGACTAAATAATTAAAACAAATTAAGAGTTTGGCCCAGGATCCAAAATTAATACCTGCCAAGTGCCAATAAACAATAGCAAAGAATAAATATTTAAAATGTACTGCTTATGAAAGATTGAATCGCTGTGAAAACTGACAAATTTATCATGAGACTAAATAAGTAGAACAAAATAAAAGTTTGGCCCAGGACCAATAACACCGCCCTGCATTATATTTGCTGAATGAAATCCAATACTTGTTCATTTTAGCGTGCCGGTTACAAAAACAGAACCTGTTGTGCTTGAAAACATCACACTTTCTCAAAATATGATGCATTTCATAGCAAAAACATGATTCCTGTCCTCCACTGAGCCCAATTACAACTATTTCTTCAATTCTCAGCACATGACATTATTTTCTGCCTGATCCTGATTTCAAGGCGGACAGAATTCAGAGAAATGCAAACATGAGCCAGATGTTTTCTGCTACATCTGGATACGTGTTTAACTACACACCAACAGCCGGATCAAATTACAGATTTAGCTTATTTTATAAAAGTTCTTTGAGATTAAATTGACTATTTAAACTTGTTTAAAATCCTTTGAAGATTGTAAATTAAACGATGCATCCTGAATCATTCTTTTTGTCGTTAAAGGAATAGTTCACCCCAAAATTAAAATTAGCTGAAAAAGTACCGACCCTAAGACCATCCAAGATGTATTTGAGTTTGTTTCTTCATCAGATTTGGAGAAATTGAGCATTACATCACTTGATACCAATGGATCTGCATGTTTTAACTTCAAACTGTTGCTTGTGGATCAAATACAAGTCCATAATAACGCTTCCTCCAATGAAAACTGTGTGGTCTGAATCAGGAGAGAAATCTGCTCAGATCAAGCACCGTTTACAAGCAAAAACAGCTCTAAACTAATATGTGGCTGGATTTTGATGTGAGAGACAACAGGAGATGGAATTTTTCACTGGAAGATGCATTATTATGGATTATGAACTCGTATATTAGCCAAAAGCGACGGATTAAAGCATTGGTCTCAAACTCAATTCCTGGAGGGCCACAGCTCTGCTCAGTTTAGCTCCAACTCTAATCAAACACACCTGATCCAGATAAACTCTGCAGAGCTGTGGCCCTCCAGGAATTGAGTTTGAGACCAGGGCCCGTATTCATAAAGATTCTAAGAATCCTCTCAGAGAGCTCCTAATTTAGCTTAAAAATTTCTAGCTAGGAGTCTTAGCTTAAAAGTGATTCAGAACCAATCTGAGAGCAACTCTGAGCGAGGAAAAGACAAAAACTTTTATCTTAGTGAGGAGGCGGGGCTGACCCCGTTGCTAGGAATGACACAGTCTTTTGAAGACTGTGATTGGTTGGTTGTCCAAGAAGGAAGTAAGAGCGCGTTTAAGAGTAGGGTTTATTATAAGCCTTCGCTTTGAAATTACAAGCGTAATTTTTCCTGTTTTACCGTACTCTCTCTCTCTCGCGCGCGCGCGCACACACACACACATTATATTCTTTATTTTGATTTACCATGCTGTCATACTTAACGTATTTTATAGGACATGAACAGCGACACAATACGGTTCTGAAAGTGCTGTAACAGACCCAAATCATCGCTTCTGCATAGTTGCATTTTTCCAGTTGCCAAATATGTTAATGTAGTTAATGTAGTGATTACGTCCATTTCTGGTGCTATGGCATTTCTGCGCAGTGTCAGGGATGTTAGCGTGTCTCTAATCAGATCGGTCACAGGGATACATGTCTTTAATAAGATCTGTCACAGACATGATCCTGCACGATCTAATGTGCAGCGTCTTATTAACTCACTGTCATGCATTGTGTGCAACACATTTCTTCTCTCTCTTCATGTTTCATCCATGTTCTCCGCTGCTAAAGAAACTCTTAAGCCTCTTAAAAGTCCTCGTCCGTACTCCTAACAATTTCGGACCTTAAGACCTCTTTTAAGGGTTAAGATGCTTTCTGAATTACTTTTTTCTTTACTAGGATCTTTTCTTTAAATTTAAGAGGAAACACCCACATTTCTAAGAATTTTCTTAGAATTGTGTTACTAGGAGCAACTCTTAGCACTAAGATTTTTCATGAATACGGGCCCAGTAGTTTATAGCAGAAACATCCTTTTTTCTTGTCAAGATGTTCACTGATGGACTGTGGATTATTGTGATGTTTTTATCAGACTCTCATTCTGACGGCACCCATTCACTGCAGTGCACACATTGGTGAGCAAGTGATACAGAAACAACTGACGAAGAAACAAACTCATCTACATCTTGAATGACCTGATGATAAATTTTCAGAAAATATTTAAATGGAAACATCTGAAAAATCATCCCTATTTTGTGACAAAAAAAAATATTTTTCTTGATCATTTTGAAGTCAGCATCATCAAATCAGCCAATTCAAGGCATTTTTTGCGACTCAGCAGAATATTCAGGGCTGTATAACCATCAGAGAAAATCTCGGATGATTTCCATTCACACCGAGGATGTTTGCAGCGACTTTCCATGCAGACTCCCAGAAATGGTGTCCGAGTCCAACAGCTCGACTACGCTGTACGGAGAACAGTCCTCCAATCCGAGCTTCCCACAAGCCCATCCGCAGAAACCCTTCTCCAGATCCCTGACCGACAGCCACCATTCGCCGAAGACCCAGGACACCTGCACCACGGCCGAGTACAAGCTCAGCGACAGCGACAGCACCACGATGAGCACGGGGTAGAAGATGATGAGGAACGGGCAGACTGTGATTTTATGACAGAACGTTCGCTCCTCGTTGTACACTAGGAATATATTGTACCAAGTGAGAGTACCGTAGTAAAACGAGGTGATAAAGGACAGGACGAAGACGACGGGAGCACAGGAGAGGCTCCACAGGACGACGTGGGGACCCTGAGAAAGGCCGAAACCGCACGAGCGACTCGATCCCTCGCGAGCGTCGCATTCGGCATTCAGACGCTCTTTTGACCTGGCCATCTCTTGCAGCTCTCTGTCTGTGAGCGTGACGTGAATGTCCACCATCTGACCTTTCTTCTTTCCGCGCGTGATGGTCCCAGTGAGCGTCACGTAGCGGCTGTCTGGAGGCACGGCCCAACCTGATGAAGCCAAGACATTTCATTTAGGATGAGACAGAATCTGGAGTGCATTCCTCATATTAGGACAGACACAGTTATTATTTAGTAGGTGTGTGAACCTACACTAGTCCCACGGTTCGATTACGATTATCATGTCATCGATTCGGTTCAATTCAATATCACGATGCACTGCATCCTCAATTTTCAATTTTACTTCACATGCATACAATTTTGTCAATAAGCAGTCAGATATATTAACCGAACATGAAAGAAAACACACTTCTTGAATGTATCAAACAAAGTCTCTGCGCACAACAGAAGCATTTAGAACAAATACACAAAAGTAAAGTGCATCATGCAAGGAGTGTACTTTGGTACTTATATAGTGCGGTGTACTTTCTTGTAAAACATTTAATTATGAACTAGTTTTATTAATTAGTGGTATTACCCCCTGCTTATTTTATTTGTGCGTGACATGATTTACACAGTGTGTCTTCTCCAGCTCGTGCTTACCAGGTTGTTCATAACAGCTGAAATGTATCCAGATGTCGGTTTTTAAAGTAGTTAGTGCATTTTTAATTACTTGCCTCCCTCCGCCACGGTATTTTACCGTGAGAAAGCACGTATGCGACTAATGATCGGTTATGGTCTATTATTGAACCGAGACCGAATCGTCCTCATCTGCATCGCGATGCAATATATCTTATATATATATATAATATATTTCGTGAAAACCTGATACACTTATATTTTTCGGGATTATTTGACGTATAAAAAATTCCAAAGAACAACATTTATTTGAAATTGAAATCTTTTTTAACATTATACAGTAAATGTCGTTAAAGCCAATTTAATGCATCCTTGCAGAATAAAAGTATTGCATTCTTAATTCTTAAGTATTAAAGTATTAATACACTACCTGAAAATAATGGTTCAATCCCAGACTCTTCAGTATCTGTTTATTTACATCCAAATGGCGACCTATTTTTTGGCCAGGCAGTGTATATGGTTTATTGATGTAAAATTTGGAACCAAACAGGCTTATTTTTTTGTGAGCGTAACTGATTTTGATATGTTGTTTTGTAATGGAAAGACCTTACTAAGTGGCTTATGTGTCCAAATACTTTTCTTACTAGATTGCATGCTTCACCTTCGCTGCTGGGGTTGTTCAGAAACGTAGCTCCCTCTTCAGAGTTCCTCTCTCCACCCTCACTATCTCCTCCATGGTCTTCACCAGCGGCTCTCTCTGGATCGGAGCGGTAGACGATGATGGACTCCGGCCGGTGTTCTCGCTTTCTCCTCTTCCTTCGAGTGCTAGTGCCGCTGCTTCCTTCATCCTGGCCTTCAGAGACCTCCGACCTTAAAGACTCCAGCTGAGGGCTCTCAGACCTGAGCTGCTCCACCTGCTCCATGTTAGTGTCTCGCAAGCTTTGGGAGGAGCTACAACTTCAGAGCGACTGGAGAAGGCTTTTCACTCCATCCAAACATAAGCCTGCGGGAATGAGAGAGAAATATGATGCACAATTGATATTTGGCATGCATTCACTCAAACCTGACTTGAACTAAAAGGTAAAGTATATGTATATAAGAGAGTATAATAATTATGAGGCAAGATATCAATTTTTTTTCTAAATCCTATCACTGTGTAACAGCAGGTTCACATTGTGACAACATGCCCCACTATACGGGTCATCGTGCATTAATGAAGATTTATTGCTTTTACTGAGCAATAATAGCAGACGTGTCTCATTGTTGTTACTTTTAACCATTTACAAAATGTGTTAATTGAAATAAAGCTAAAGTAAAATTAGAAATATAAATATTAGTTGGAATTAATTAGAATTAGGCTGCAGGATATATTGCATGCGATAGATTGAGATTTACGGCTAATCACAGAACCGTCTTTACTGACGAGATGCGCATGACTATCACACGCAATATATCGTGCTGCCCTAATTAAAATTCATTTGAAAATTACTAAAACTGAAATACAAGGAAATTAAAGCTTAAAATAAATATTAAAAACAAACAAAAAATGATAAAAGCACAAATAAATGTTTAGGAACTAATTATAAAATTAATAATTACATAGACAAGTTGAGGTTGAAACACATCTAATTACTAAAACTTTAATAAAATTAATTCAAATTCAAGAAATATTTAAAACAAAAACAGATACAAATGCAAAAGCACATAAAATAGTGACGTGGCAACAAACTGAAATTAAAGTAAGTTTAGGTAAGTTCTGAAATCATTAAAACTGAAATAAAGATAAATTAAAGCTAAAAGGGAAACAAATAAACTAATGAAAACGACAAAAGTACTAATTACAATGATGCTTTGGCAGCTAACTGGAATAAAATAAGTTTGGTTAAACTACTAAAATGACTAAAACTGAAATAAATATAAATTAAAACTAAATAGATTATTTAAAAAAACTAATAAAAATGACAATATGACAAAATTGCTAATGCACATAACAATAAAAACTAATCAAAATGAGCACATAGACATACAAAAATTATTAAAACAAACTGAAATTTAAATAAAACTGAAAATATAAAAATAAAAGCTAATTTAAAATATTAATAAATGCTAAAAGGTATATAAAAATATTAAAATAACACACTGGCATGTACAATAGCTTTTGTGTAGCCAACAACACCCTTCCGTTCATTAGCTCTATTGTCAGAGAAACAAAGACATCCAGGAGACCCATGAGTAATAGTACAGCTAATCAGAAGACTGTGTTTAATAAAACAACATATGAAACTAGAAACCCTTCATATTAACCGAGTGTTTATTCTGTAATGCACGAGAGCCAGACGGAGGCGGTTTTTCTCTCAGCTGATCCGCTCTGGGTTTAATAATCACACCCAAACCAGGATCTACAGTAACACCAACCAACAGAAGATCCTGCTAAATTCACAAGAATCGCATTCTTACCTATCAGATGTACATGCATGAAAGAACAGCTGTGAAAACTCGTGCGATGAAATGTTTGCTGACCAACAGCAGCCGCCATGCAGATGCGCCTGGGCCACAATGAACGCAAGCCCCGCCCACTGAATCTGGAACGTCTCTTCCGTCCAATCAGACGACGATAAATCGAAGCCCCTCCTCTATCTAAAGCCGCTGTTTCAAAGAATATAGATAATATCTATATAGTATAAAATTGATTTTGGAGACGTACAATCAATATCAGTACAGTGAACTACTTCTGTTTTATCATCATCAATATTTTATTCTAAATATTTATTTTTAAATAGCATTTTTTGCGTATTTGTGTATATGTCCCTGTCTGTATAATATTAAATATGTATATTATTTATTTTAATAAAATAAATGCGTATTTAGTAAAATAATTAATAAATAAATGCAAGTAAAAATGTACATTCGATTTGTGAATAAAAAGTTTTGTTACTGACTGAACATGGTCAAATCGTTGTAATTATTTATTCAGAAAACAAGTAACGACTCGTCTTATGACACTCTAACCAAATACTTAATGTATTAACTTTTAATATTTTATTTAGCAAATTTTATTTTTTACTTTGATAAAAGATGATGTAACGTTAACCGCCATCTCGCGAAGTAACGGACGCCGTAACTGACGCGCACGAGCTCTGTTTAAAACACGTCGAGACGCACAGTATTCGCCTTTCAAATACATATTTGAGTTCTATAACATCGTAAGATTGTAAAATAGCTCTATTTTCGTGATCTGTGTGGTATTTGTGCGTGTTTTATCAGGTTTTGAATGGAGGAGCAGCCGGTAAATCAACTGGACAACCTGCTGCTTCAGTTAGGTGATTGAAAACGCTTCATTTCATCATTTGTTTACATATTCTGACACGTTTATCTTGATTTGTACTGTATACTGTAATATATAAACAGGTATAGAAACACGAGAACTTGCTCAGAAGAAGGATGACCTCAAACAGCAAATACAAAGTACGTTTTTAAGACTCTAAGTTCTCCTAATTGAAGAATCGCTAACGTTAGCTTTAAAAGAACGAGAAATGTCATCATTTGCTCTGTCTGTTGTGTTTTCAGTTTGTGAGTCCAACATTCAAGATAAGAAGAATTACATTAGCACAACTCACAAAACCCTCATTAAACTCAGCGAGGAGATCCAGCAAAAACAAAACACACTGCAGTTTATCAAAGAGAACACCAAGAAGTACGGCAAAGAGTCAGCTGACAGTGTTTTTATCTTCAAGTCTCACACCGAGTATAATACACATATAAATGTTCTGATATCAGTCTCCAGCGAACAGGAGGACATCTGCTGCTTCAGTATGAAAAGACCCTGGAAACTGAGCTAGAGAAGAGACAGGACAGCTATAATCAAGACATGTAGGTCAAGCTTGACACATTCAATTATAGTCATACTGATATTTCTCATTCAAATGTGACTGTTTATTGAACAAAATATGAAAAAGTCTGCATACGTGTTTTCTCTTGAGTATCATATTTGGTACATCAACCTTTTATTGCTCATAGTTAGACTAACCGAGACTTATTATTGATCTTTTGTTGGTTTTGATTGCTTCTATTTTCCTCATTTGTAAGTCGCTTTGGATAAAAACATCTGCTAAATGACTAAATGTAAATATGATATGGATAAAAACACATGAATTTGTTCAAAAATACAATTAGGTGCAGATGCTAATATTCATATGGCTAAAAATTAGGAGGTAATTCTGATGCTTGTAATGTAAATCTTTATAACAATATAGCAGATACTTAGATAATGCTGCTATCTCACTAATATATTTTATTACGACATTTTTACAGTACGTGCAAGCATGTAGATTGTGTGCAACAGGTTTTTTATCAATCATGTGTATAATTTATAGTAAATAAAAAACATATTTACAGCTTTAAAGTGTTAAAGATGCTTGGTCTTTGAAGGAAAATCTTCCAGGAGAGAATGGAGAGCTACAGGAATGCGTTTCAGCAGTATAAGGATCGATACTGTCAGAACCCACTGGCTCAAAAACTGCTGAAGATTCAAGCCGAGAACGAGGAGATCGAGAGGAGAATCAGAGCAACAGATGAACAAATATTGGAGAAAGAGAGAGAACTGATGGCAGCACTGGGTAACTCACCTGTTTCCTCCTCAAGGATATCCCCCCAAAAATGTATTAATTTTTAAATGTCTTTTAATACAGATCTTGTGTCTTGATAGGTGAAGATGAGCCGGTCTCTGATGCCGCTGACAGGTATTTTATCTTCACAGCAGATTTGTTTTTGTCAGGTTAATGGCTAATATTCTTTCTGCTATGAAAATAGTAAGTGTGAAGACAATGACGCGCCACAAACTGAAAACAGGGAGTCATTTGATGAAATAGACCCTCATCAAGACCCCATAATACAGGTACTGTACTTCACTGCTGCTAAATCTACTTGAATGACTGAGAAATATTCAAACTGACTGACTTCTATTGAAAAAAGCATATGTTGAGAAGGCGTTGTGAATTCTGTAACTTCTAGAGATATGCAGATGAGCACATGGTTGCTGAATATCCTTCGGAGGAGAATAAGGATAAAACAGCAGAGACTGGAGAGGGTAGACGTCAGTAAATATTAATATATTGAGAGTAAACCCCAATGAGCACACAGACTGACCAGTAACAATCAAGTATTCCTTTCATTTTAGATCAAACACAAGAAGGTGATCAGAAGCAGTCAGAGGAGGTGAATGAACTGGTACAGTTGAGACACAATAATCATCCACGACTGATTTTAAATGATATTGAAATGCTTATCAATGGTTTTGCTGCTTAATATTGTTCTGGGATCCTTGATACTTTTTTCAGGATCCTTTGATGAATATAAAAGATCAAAAGAATAGCATTTATTGGAAATATACATTTTTGGAACATTATAAATGTCTTTACTGTCAATTTAAATGCATCCTTACGGAATAAAAGTATTTTCTTTATTTGAAAAAATCTCACTTACCCTAAACGTTTGAATGGTTTTGTATCATGTTTTCCACAAAAAAATATGAAGCAGCACGACTGTTTTCAACACTGATAATTATATTCTTGATCAGCATATTATTATGATTTCTGAAGATCATGTGACACTGAAGACTGGAGTAATGATGCTGAAAATACAGCTGCGCATCACAGAAACACATTTCATTTTACAATATATTCACATAGAAAATATTGTAATAATATTTCACAATCTTTACTGTATTTTTGACCAAATAAATGCAGTCTTGTTGACTTTCCCTTCCCCCAAAACATTAGCAAATCTTACTTAATCCAACCTTTTTATTCTTATATGATCTATTTGAATGAATGCAGGAGGGGAATATGAATGTTTCATGTGCTTCTGAGCTGATGGTGGAAATGTCAGAGGAGGAGGAGGAGGAGGAGGAGGAAGATCGTTTGGAGGTGACCACAGCAGATGCACAGGAGGACACGTCGAATGAGGGTGCCATCTGTCCTTCTCCATCACCGGCTAGAATAAAAGCCATACCGACCACCCCCACCTTCTCTCTAAAGTACGATCCATTCATCTGTGTTTATGATGATGCATCCTGTGCCTCTATATGCTGCAAACTGTCACTTACATTAGTCTAAAATCAGCCCATTTTAATTTATGCATTTCTCAGGGATGCACCTTAATTAACCTTATCCATCACCTTATTCATTTAGTAGATGCTTTTATCCAAATCGACTTAAAAATTAGGAATACAACAAGCGATTCATCTTAAGTAGGCAATAACTTGAGAAATTTACATTTATGCATTTAGCAGATGCTTTTGTCCAAAGCGACTTACAGTGCATTCAGGCTATACATTTTTCAGTATGTGTTCCCTGGGAATCGAACCCACAACCTTTGCGCTGCTAACGCAATGCTCTACCACTGAGCCACAGGAACACATATATAAGAAATAGTGAAATCTTTTTTAATTGCACACCATAAACCTGCACAACTAGTCTTTGAGTGAAGCGGTTGAGTGAATATCAACTAAATATAATACATGTAGAGGTGGAGCAAGCTTGTATCTTGATTCTATCAATACACGTTCAAGGTTCAAGGTTTCTTTATTTGTCACATAATAGTTATACAGGGTATAATTAGAAGTGAAATGTAATCGAACCAGGTCCGCTCAGTGGACAGTGCAAAATAATAAGAATACAAGTTATATAAAGTAACATAACACAAGGGCATACATGTGGTAAGAAAAGGAGAAATAAGAGTAAAATGTGCAATGAAATAAAAAAAGTGCAGAACAATAAGATGTGCAAAAAAAACAATACGATGTGCAAAAAGACAATACGATGTGCAAAAAGACAATAGGATGTGCAAAAAGGATGTGCAAAAAAAAAAGAAAAACAATAATAATAAGATGTGCAAAAAACAATAAGATGTACAAAAAAAGAAAAACAGTGTACTGGGACTTAATAAATAGTAATGTGAATAAGAGGGATGTGCAGACGTTGTTCAGGGTATTGTACAAGCAGCAATGATGAGAATGTGATAATATTTACAGTTAATTAAGTTACAATGGTCATGTGAGTGTTTATGAAACAGAGTTTGTGTTTAGGAGCCTGATGGCCTGAGGGAAGAAGCTCTTCCTCAGTCTTTCAGTCTTTGCCATCATACTCCTGAACGCCTGCCAGATGGCAGTAAACAGAAAAGATGGTTACCGGTGGTTTGAGTCTTTGATGATTTTAGCAGCTCTGCTTTACAGCGTTTGATGTAGATGCCCTGCAGAGAGGGGAGTGTAGATCCTGAGATGCGCTCAGCTAAGCGCACGACTCTCTGTAGAGCTTTGCAGTCCTGGTTTGAGGAATTACCATACCACACTGAGAACGTAACGTAACGTTCATTGATGAATCTAGTACTAGTTTGAGACTGATAACGGTTCGATCTGTTAACAGCAACAGTCCCAGTTCCTCACCTGGACGGCAGGAGAGCTCAAACACCAAGTCGCCCGCCTTTGTCTTCTCCATGAATTCTGGTCCAAGCACACCTGCGTTCTCTAAGCTGGGCTGTGATTTCACTGCAGAAGAGGTGAACTTCAGAAGCTGGAAGACTGACACATGCATAGTTTCATCAAAAAGAGTTTCGTCATTTCATCTGTGTGTGTGTGTTTGTGTGCTTATGTTGTAGGCATCTCCATTTACCTTCACAAGCTCCTATTTCAGCGACAAGGTATTTCTGGAGGAACACTGATGTATGTAATTAAAGTTTTAAATGTCTGAAAGCTGATTTTGTGTTTCTGGTAACAGAAGTCACCGGGATTGGCACCCAAGTTCTCAGGTGAAGAATGAATATGAGTAATATTTAATATCCAAACCTGTCAAGAACACAGCCACACTCTCAAAATAAAAGGTACAAAGGTTGTCACTGGGGCGGTAGCTTTTCAAATGGTACACCTTTCTATGTAAAGGGTCCATATTGGAACCTTAAAGGTACATATCTGTACCTAAACTGTACCTATTAGTATCTAGAAGGTACAAAATTGTACATTGGTCACCAGTGACAGCTTTTGTACCTTTTTTTCTGAGGACACATTGGACACCAAACACAGAGAAAAGATAATAAACATATATTTAGCCTAAACAAGATTAAACCTATGTTTATGCTCATTTACATCTATTAATATGGGTTGTTTCTCTGCAAGGTTTCCTGTTCGATGAAGCCGAGAGTCGTCAAGAGGAGTTCTCCTTCTCGTTTGGGACGGTGAGCCCTCGGCAGAACTCTTCCACACCGGACACGGCAGGTTCTGCGGATTCATTTCCATTTTCATTCAGCTTTGGAAAAATGTAACTTCATTAACATTAATCTCGTCTTTATAGCTGTGCTTCAGAAATGTGTTCGAATGTCTGTTAAAGTTATATTAGTTCAGATGTGTTTGTGATCCTGCTCATTTTATTCAAGTTTGTTTCAACATATGATTCATAAACTCTAATTTATAAACGCCCTTTGAATATATGTTTATACTAATAATAATAAATAGAGGAATGTTAATTTGATGAATGTTGTTCTTATTAAATGTATTTGATGTTACATAGTAACTGAAAACATAACACTGACTTTAAAGTTCAAAAAGTCTTTCTATTTGTTTTCCCGCTACTCACAACACAACAAAGTATTTATATATATATATATTTTATTATATATTGTAATATAAGTATATTTTTCTTAAATGACAGGACAGTCTTTATACATGACATTCAGCTCATCATTACATTCATTATACATGTAGTTTATTATGGCTTAGTAATTCATAGACAGAAACACTACTGTAAGTGAATAGTTGTCAGCTAAACAACGATCTCTGAGCGGTTGACAGTAATTCAATGTCAAAAGGCTCATATGCAACACTGCTAAAGTTTGAAATGCTCTAAAATCACTAACGTCACATAAACACAGCCGCTGTTTTAAGGCTGTAATTTAAGAACTATCCTGAACACCTAGTAGTTAGCGAAGCTATAATATGATTTACTTTTCAGATTCAATCTATGTTTGTGTAACTTCCTTAAATTCACAACCAGTGTCGAAGAAAATAATCAGTCTAAGCAGTTTATGCACACCAGGCCATATTTCACCTCAAAACACAAGCTATAATAGAAAATGATGCTATAATTAATTATTGCATTGTGACATTATTTTCCAGACAATTCAATATGTTTCAGGCTTCCATATAATCCGGAATATTAAATACTGGAGATGTAAAACACGCAGTACTATAATGATCTATTGCTTCACTAACCACACTGCATAGGCACACAATATAACGGTCACGCTACTGAAGCACACAACCACAAAATACATGTTCAAACATAATCTCCATCTCCATAATCACATCTGTGATGTGTGATGTGCTGGAATACAGATATAACAGTCAATTCTGTTTGAGTGGTGTAATTATCTACTAACAGCAGCAGTTTTGTATAAAGTATAACAGTGTTTTCACTGGAAGTGACTGGTTGCATTGCACCATGAAAAAATAATCGTTGTTTTGGAACAGAAATATAAGTTTGCATGCTGACATTGCTACAGTTGTGTAAAAGTTTGGAATAATTAAGAGTTTTGTTTACATGTTTTTGAAAGAGGACTTTTCATGCTCGTTGTTTATTTAATCAGAAAAACACTACAATAGTGACATTTAAAATAACTGTTGTTTTTGTGAATATATATATTCAATATTTCTGTGATCAAAGCTGTATTTTTAGCATCATTACTCCAGTCTTCTGTGTCACATCATATTCATAAATCATTCTAATATGCCGATTTGCTGCTCAAGAAACATTTCTCACTTTTATTAATGTCAAAAACAGTTGTACTGCTTCATATTTTTATGAAAACCGTGATCCACTACCATTCAAAAGTTTGGGGTTTGGAGTTTATCATGGATACTTTTATTTGGCAAGGATCATAAAGTTCATATTAATGTAACAAACAATTTCCTTTTCAAATAAATGCTGTTTTTCTATTCATCAAATAATCCGGAAAAAAGTTTCCTCAAACAATTTTGTCAGCACGATTTTTTTCAACATTGATAATAATCAGAAATGTTTCTTGAGCAGCAAATCAGCATATTATTATGATTTCTGAAGATCATGTGACACTGAAGACTGGAGTAATAAATTCAGCTGCGCATCACAGAAATAAATTACATTTGAACTTATATTCACAAAGAAAACAGTTCATTTAAATTCTAATAATAAACAATTTTTTCACTATTTTTCATCAAATAATGCAGCCTTCGTCATCAGAAGAGACCTCTTTCAAAAACATTTGAAAATCGTAATAATTCCAAACTTCTGGCGCCCAGTATATATATACGGATAGAAGCTATATGATTTTAATTAAAGACGAGAAACATCACAAGCTGGATTTGATGAAATGGTCCAAATACATAACAAATAAAATGAATAGCGATCAATTCACACATATGAGATTTGTAAACAAAATGATGCCAACTTATCAGGAA